>JBBNEX010000070.1:0-76944 GCA_038021265.1 Cyprinella venusta | reverse complement strand
TCTAGTTATGAACTTGTTCGAAATTCTCGTCTTTGAGAATGATTTCAGATTTAAGCCTTGACATTGTGTTGATGACATTTTTTTGAGATGAGTAATACCCAGATAGCGTTTGACGTCATTTAACTTTGAGGAAACTGTCTTGTTTGAACCTCTAGGGGATGATAGAATTATTGGGAATCTTAATAAACGCTCTTGTCCAGTGAATCCTTTGATTGGAGTACCGCAGAGGGTAATAACTCTATCGGAGATCTCCTTGAAGGGATCGAATAGTTTACCAGCGAATTTTTTATTTTCGGGGGAAGAGGATAATAGAGTAATGTTATCGATATTGTCATCTCGTGGCTGTCCAAGTTTTTTACGGCTAGTGATCAATCATTGGCGAGTGATAGCAGACAGGAAATTGTTTCTCGGATCAAGCGATACGATCCACCTTCTTATATTGTGAAAAGGCTGCTCTTCTGAGAGACATCGAAGTCCTAACCCACCAAATGAGCAAGAGGTATAGAAAAACGAGATGTTCGAGAGCGGTGGAGTTCGAAGGACTCTATCAACAAATTTCGTATTTTCTTGTCGAATTGATCTAGTGGTGTTTTGTCGAGGTAAGATAAGCGAAGAATATGGTCTAGACGAGGATAAATGAATCTTTTAATTAGATTGATCTTGATGAAGTTCTTGATGTTGAATTCAAGTATTTTAGATATTTTTTTTCGTATTCCTCAAGGAGTTCGTATGGATTTTTGTCGTTTTGAAGATTTTTGTCTTAGCGGATTTCGAGGTGTTTGTAGAAATCGCACGCTTTCAGCTTCTCAATTACCCCGCCAGTGTAATCAAGATCGATTGATTCGACGTGATTCTTCGTTGCCTCGAACGCCAATAATTTTTTTAGATTGAGCTCCATGCCAAAACGGTTTAGCCAATCAGATACAATCAAGCCTGTCTCACGGAGAGCATAAGCATTTTTTTGTATGACCACTAAATCGCCAGCGTAGGCCAACGCTTTTTTTTTTGACTTTAAGGTTTGTCTTTGGGAGTATCCTTCTGTTTGGTCAAGACTTATCATGAGAGAGTTAAGAGCAATACTGAAGAGTATAGGGCTCACAGGGCAGCCTTGCCTCACTCCATTGGTCAGGGTTATAGGATCTGTTACTCCTTGGTCGACTATGATGGAGGTCGTGCAATCTCTTAAGAGATCGACAACGATCTTTGCGAAATTAGAACCTAGCGTTTTTTTCACTTCTCTTGCCAACTCAGTGTGATCGACTTTGTCAAAAGCCTTTTTCGTGTCTAGGAAGAGAAAAGCAGTTGAAGAGTTAGAGTTCTTCGCCGTTCTCACGATTTCCGAGATTTCGAGGGAGTTTAAAAGACATCCATCTTCTCTTAGAAATCCACGCTGGTTCAGATGAATAAATCGCTTAGCGATCCTGAGAAGTCTGTCATTCAGAAGGCCACATTAGAGTCGGTAAAGGCAACTTGTGACGGAGATTGGTCTGAAATTATCAAGTTCGTTAGCATCAATATTCTTGCCCTTTGGAATAAGGGTAGTAATTGTTCTTTTCAGATCAGCTGGAATGGACTTATGGTGAAGGAAGTTGTAAAGCAGATTAAAGAGTTTTGAGATCATATCATCTTTTCCGAGCCATTTGAGGTTATCGATAGAGATTTTATCAGGGCCAGGAGATGATTTAGTTAGTTTGGATAGCTTGACTTTGAGTTCGAATAGAGTGAATTTTTTTAGCAGTTATGGGAATTTGTCTGGTATGTTACCAATTAAAGCATCTTCCGTAACACCAGGTCTATTACTCCAGATTTTAGTATAATAGCTAGATATTTCTGATGCAGTAGAGCTGGGTTTTTGACAAGACTCTTCGCCCATTATTATCCGGAAGAGTTAGCTGGGATTTGGATATGACATCTTGGTGTATTGATTAACTTGACTATTTGATGGATTTGAATTGTCTTCGATATCTTTCATATTGAGTGGAGTGATATTCCAATCAGCGTAAAATTTCCCTTTCTTTTTTCCGCAATTTTCCGGGTAACATAAGCTTGTTTACTGTTAGTAAATTTCGCAGTTTTCCCAGGAGATCTAACAGTAAGGAATGAAACCATCGCTGATACGGTTGGGTCGAGTTCTTTTTTATTCTCAATCACTTGAGGAATATTAGGACAATCTGCTGATGGATTTTGGGAATGTGGAAGCTTAGGCTCAGGTTTAACTGAGGTTTTTTTAGGAACAGTAGTTACGACGTTAATCTTTGGCGGTAAGGAGTTTTTCAGATCACAAGATTCAACGGAAATCTTCGAGGGTAAGGAATTTTTGTGCGAACTTGATTCAACGGTAATCTTTGGGGGTAAGGATTTTTTTGGGGGTGACGGATTTGACGGTAATTTTCGGAGGTGGTCTAGCTTGATGGGTTTGTATTTCCATAGCTGATTATGGTAGATTTTTGACTTTTTTGGAGACTGAATATTCGAGACGTTGAGTGTTTCGAAACATTCAATTCCCATTATTGAGTCAGATGGAGAGCTAACAGAGGGTTTGGATTTTTTCTTGAAAATGAGACAGGCTTCGGTATGCTTATTGAAAGACTGTATTGTGAGGAAGTGGGGTGAAGAACAGTTAGTACACTTATATTCCACTGATTTCACTGTTTTATGAATTCGTTTAATATGACGTTTAAGATTAAGCATCGAAGCAAAAGGACTAGAGGAACATATTGTACAAGAGAGGTCTGTACGAGGAATTGGGATTATGCAGGTATTACTTTTAATCACGAAATTCTCATTTGCAGAGCCATCCGGATATGATTCCGTTGGTCTTTTTCTGGTTGAAGTTATTTCTGGTACCATTTCCATGGGTGACAAAGTCATTTTATTGATTTTACGGGGTTTAATCTTGATCACACGATCAATTTTAACAGGATTCGATGGTTCTATTAAGATTTTCTGTGGTGTTGCCAGTGTAAGGTCTTGGGAGTTACAAGAAGAGTCAATATCCATATTCCTAGAGCAATTGGAGGAGCATATAGATTTCTCAAGAACAGTGATCTTCTCCGCGAGGTTGCTTAAATATGTAGAGAGTTTATTTATTAAATCGTTCAGATTGTTGAGTTTGCTGGATACATACTCAGCTCAAATCTTTCGAGGAGGAGAGCATATATCGCAGCTTTTAATTGAGTCCTCTGATATGTCAGTCACTAGATCTTGTTCTGCCATAATCGTGTTTGATATTTGATTTTTGCACTCGGAGATGAGGCAATCGATTTCATCGGTGAAGTTATTGGATATGACACTGGTTTTTCGACGACGGTCGCTCGAGGAAAGGAGAAAAGAAGAATTTGAGTTTGCCGCGTCTAAAAAAGTTTTCGATATTTTGTCGCAAAAATTACTTAGGGATTTTTCGGTACTCGTAGAAAAAATGTAAAAATTTTTTTTTCTTCGGCGCATGCTCGTGAAAAGAGCTGGTCAAAGCGGAAAAACGATCGCCCTGCGCACTGGAAGATAAAGTGATGGCTTCCGTAATTTTTGGTACTTTTAAACAAGATGGCGGATTTTCATTGACGTCGCGTTTATCGTAGGTGATTTTCTGCATATCATAAAAAATTTGGTCGGCGCATGCTCATGACAAGAGACTGTCATGGCGAAAAAAGTTTCCCCTGCGCACTGGTAGATAAAGTGATGGCTTCCGTAATTTTGGGTACCGTTGAACAAGATGGCGGATTTTCATCGACGTAGCGCGCATCGTAGGTGGATTTCTCTGTACCATTTAAAGATTTGGTCGGCGCATGATCGTAACTAGAGACTATCATGGCTGAAAAACTTTCGTCCTGCGCACTGGAAGAAAAAGTTATGGCGTCTCTCAATTTTGGAGAATTTTGGCAAGATGGCGAATTTTTATCGACGTCTCGTGCACCGGAAATAATGGCGCTGACAGTTGATAAATTATCGCTTAAAAAGCCGTATTTCCGCTTTTAATCTGTTGCTCCAACTGATATATCGTCAAAGAAACGAATATGGAGTGGTTTAATATCTTTAATACGGAGTGAGAAGGTTTGCGATTTTTCAACGAAAAGAGGCTGCGCAGTGATGGCGATGCCATACGTTTTGGCCAACAATTCCCGCAGATAACCCTGAGATTTCAGATTATCGGGGTAGAAGTGATTTTTAACCATATTTAAAGAGTTTTTTAGGCGTTTCGAAGGCAAAATTTTAGTCGTTAAAGTAGGCGTGAAAAACTCATTAGCACTAATTGCATCTCGTGCGTTACGCACGTTTAACTCATTAGTGTTAAAATAAGGTTTTTTGCGGGAAAATCGGGCGTTTTACTTAAAAAGAAATAGTTATTGTGATTTTGAAAAGAACGTACCGATTTTCCGACGCCTTTTTGACTCCGACATTTTCGGCGTGACGCACCGCTGGCATTAATGGCCGTTTTTTCTTCCTTTTGGTCCAGAATTTCAACTTTTTGCAAAGAATTTTGCGATTTTGAAGCTTTAGTTTTGATGAGAGGACTTACTATGCTTGATTTTGTACAACAATGGATGGAACTGACCGTTGTGTCAGTAGGAAACATTCGTTGTTGAACAAAATTGAGCATAGTAATTTTTTTTTCAATATCCATACTTCTTGGATAACAAATAAAAGGAATTAAGAAAAAAAATAAAAATTTTGAAGCGGCTGACAAAAATTGTTTTGCTGATTTTTGCGGTCACACGCACGAACTAAAGCGAACCTGCGGAAGGATCATTGATGTATCTCCCCTAGAATTCCTAAGTACCTTCCTGGTGGTTAGACAGCTCTAGGAGGAGTTTTGGCAAAGTTACAGTCATTGTAACTTGATTTGACGAGTGATACCGAGTCATTGTGTTACTTGCAAAGAGTGAGATTGCATATGTCTTATTCAGCAGATTAAGATATATTGACTCTTTGTAGTGACTTAGTTGATAAAATTGAGTGAGAAAATACAATATTAGCTTACCTTAAAAAGTTCAAGAAATCATTTTTTTAACATCAAAAATGAGCATACAACTTTAAAAATCAATCAATAATATGTGCATATTAGAAGAAATTAATTTATTATGTGTTAAACTAAATTTATAAAAGTCAGTTTTTATTTTATTCAATCTTTTGAGAACCAGTAGTCGCAAAAAAATTAAATTCTGGTCAGGGTCAAACCAACATCACGGATCTCTGTTAAATAATTCTCCTCCTGTACCATTAACACAAACATGCAAGATGTTTTTAATGCTTTTTCCACTCAAGGTTTTTTATAGTATTTTATTTTTTACAAAAGGAATTAAATAACTTTCCGAGTAAATTTTTACATGTCATATTTTAATAATAAGTTAGCGCAGACGAATATGGCGAAACACCAAAAAAAATTGTAGAAAATAATTTTCGATGTTCAAAGACTCTGTCTTCGATTAAAGTCACATGCCAATAAATGAATCTCTTAATCTAGAATATTTTTGCCTAGCTGGTGTTAAAAACATGAAACTTTGCATAATATATTAGCTATTCATAAAACTTTTACCTTGCAATTAAATTTCTCACAAAGATTGTTGGAGCAGTTTTTGATCCGTATGATTGTCAAATAGGAAACTGGAGTAACTATTGAAATAGATGAATCAAAAATTGGCAAAAACAAGTACCAATGTGGGAAACCTGTTCTAGACAGAAGAGCGGAAACAATTATATTAAATATTACAACGCATGTTCTTCATAGATATAAAATAATTACTAATTGTTTTAAGAGTTATGCTTTCCTAGGGAATTTATATGATCATCAAAAAGTGAACTAATTTAGAAATTTTATTGATCAGAAACTGTTGTGCTCACATCAACACAATAATAGGTAATTGGGATGTGTTGAAGATAATAATTTCACCTTAAAACAGATCAAACCTCTACTACGAGGATGAAAACATCTGAAAAAATTATCTTGACGATTTTCTCGGTGAATTTTTATGGAGCGAAGACACTTAAATGACCTGTGGGAAGCTAATCTTAAATTCGATCAAAACTATACTATTTATCAGAAAATAACAAAAATTTAAAGCCTTGTTTAATTTTAAAAAACTTTCATTCCAACATTCAACTAACATTTTAATTTTCCCGATGATGAACGGAAAAATATTTAAATGGGGAATTTAGTTTCATTTAACAAGAATACGGTCAAAGGAGGCAAGCAATACGAATTATTAGACTTTTTAAGGCGTTTCTGGAATTTTCTAGGATGATATTGTAGAAATTTTTAAAGGTATAGAGATATTCCAGTATGAATAACATCAAAGCCAAGATATCAAATTTTCTTCTGAAAAAACTTGCATTTTTAATAATTCATTGTCATATTAAAAGATTGGCTAAAGTAACTTATAGCGAAAATTTTCGCATGCGCGACATTATTTTGGCGTAAGATTAAACAGGATTATTGTTTTAATTATAATAAATTAAAACATTATATAAAAAAATATTTATTTTTATTATTTATTATATTATCGCCCATACATAATGTTAAAAAATATTTAAATCGATTATATTATGTTAATCTCGCAAATTAATATTTGTTAATCTTTATTAATGGAACGAAAATTACTCAAAAGCCTAATTAAATAAAAAAAATATTGCGAATTATTTAAAATCTGTGATATACCTTGGCTTGCAAATAAAATCGCAACATAGGCCACAAAAATATGCAAATTTCTCCCGATGAATAACAGGAAAATGATGGAAAAGTTTAATTTATAATTCATACCATTTTCGATGTAATAAATGCGTTTAAGAGCTTTGAATCTCACATAATGCGTAAAAAATTAAATTCACGCAAGATTCTTTACAAATAAAACATTTCTCTGTCCTTTTTCCTTATATATTTGGAGATTTAAATTTCAAAAACATCACTCATAGAACATTGTTTTAGTTTTTGATTTCGAATCGTTTTCTCTTTTGATTGAACAATTAGAATTGTACGTTTTTGACGTAAAAGGGATATTTGGTCGGAAAATTAGGCGAATTGGTAAAAGAAACGTAGATTTAAGGCATATTTTACTGCTTGACGAATCAATCGCCGCAAATTCTAGTTATAAACGAGGTAATTTTTAATGTATAGACCACAAGTCATGCACTTTACCAGACTTAAAGGTAGGTAATCATAATTGTTGACATAACCATCAAAAAAAATGAATTGGTTTATATAGATTATGATTTTTACGTACTTAGCTAGAAGAAGAGCAACGAAGCTTTACTAAAAAAATAAAAATGTCGGAAATTTTATAATTAAGGATATTTAGTTCCTAGTTCGGAAATTCATAGCAACCAATTTCGGTCCTAAAAGTATTTTGATTATTTTTAAAAAATGGTTTGACTGATTTTGTCGTCAATCCATTACATTTTTATCGTGCAGTGAATTATTCTCTTTATTTTTTTTAAATTTAATTTTTTTATAACGCATTTAATATATGGAATATGTAGAAATAATACGGAAAGTTGTTGAGTTGGGATCATAAAATATTGAAAAATAAGATACTTAGGCCAAGATTTACTAATTAATGAAAAAAATATGTGAAAGTTAAGATTTAAAAAGATGAAATTAACCAGTGAAATAGATTTTTTACTGAACATGGTCCTAGATTTGATAAAATCCCTTATCTTGTCATTTAAAATTAATTATTATTATGTATCAATGATTTTGACCTAAATTTTTTATTATGTTTAAAGCAAGTTTAAAATTTGTTTTTTACACGAATTAGATAAAAATTAATTAAATCCAATAAATAAAAATTATCAAAGGTATTTTTAATTCGTCTTTTAAAACAAAAATAAGAGTGAGTAAGTTTTAATAGATACAATCCATTAATTTTTCAATATTCAAAAAAAAATTAAATAAAACAGATTAAAAATTAAATCCCACTTAAATGAAGATTAAACAAAAGATTATATTGTTTATTTTAAAGATTAATTATTACCGCATTTTAGCGCATGCGAAAATTTTCGCTATAAGTTACTTCAGCCAAAAGATTTAATAACATATATGTGTGTTTAATGTCTTTTATACAGTAAAATACTAGCTGTGGAATTGCCTACTTCTGCACGGAACATGTTTCGGATCTAAATTTATGCGCAAAATCGAATTTTTTTTATAAATTCTCCACAATACTAAGTTTTTGTTATTTTTGTTTAAAATTTATTATTACCCTCAAATAACATTACGTTAAGCCTGAATATCAACAAAATTTTTGGTATTATATCGGGATAAAAAATTTTTACAGGTTGAATGTGAGCAGTATTCACAAAAATTTCAGAATTATTAATTTTAAAATATTATCTAATATAAAAATTATTAATGGAATTATTATTTGTTAGATGGCTTAATATAGAGAAATTGCTTATTTGTATAACAATGGCTATAAAATTGTGAGCAGTTTCAAAATTAAAGTCAAAATCAACAGATGAAAAAATTAAATTTATTTAAAAATTAAACAAATTTGCAGCGTTTTTTTTGGTATTCGATAGACTCTAAACGAGAAAATCATTCTTCTGGAGCTATTAGGCGAAGAGTTACCGCTCACTATCGTTGATTTTGTGAAGTTGCTGGTTCAATTTGCCAATTGTCAAATCGGACATCCTTTATTGTTGTGAACCAAGGCGCGGTGCCCGCCTATCACCCTCTAGAGGAATAACACCCTTAGGATTGAGGCTAGTTAGATATTAGATTGTCAAATGTCATCCATTTTTTATCTATATCTAAAAAGCCCTTGTGCTCAGATTTACGAGCACGGCAATTATTGATTGTTCATCCTTTAACTTATTGAAAAAAAACAAATACATTTTGATGATTGGCTCCAACAAGTTTGAAAATGAGTTGTTTTACCCTTCAACATGATTGTTGGTTCGTGGCATGTCATTTAGAACTCTTTCATATTGGTTCCATATAGATGTACGGAAGTGTGGCTCAGATCTTCTCGTCCTACGAAATCTTCCTACGTAATTTTCCTTAAAGTAATCAAGTATTGATTGGAATTGATCAGGAAGCAGATTATTATTATAAAAAAATTCGAGCTCTTCGTAATAAGTCACAACGTGATTAGGAGGACAAAATGCCAATGATTGTAACATTTTTAGAAGAATTCTAATATTTTTATCTTCAACATATGACAAGGATAACCGGGAAATCTGAACCTTTCTCCAGATGTTTTGCATAAAGTGAAAGAAGCAATAAGATATGTTACAAGAAGAAAATCGCGTTTAAAAGGCATTTATGGAGGCTAATTCGAATTCGCTTATTGAATAATTAAACTGTAGCTCTGAATTTCATCAATGTTATTCCATACTCTCAAATAGCTTATTGAGGTTTTCTTTTCAATTAATATAAAAATGCATAAATGAATCGAGGCACTGATTTAGCAGTGAATAGAGAAGAGTTGGAAAAATAGTATAGGCACGGTCTTAAATGTCCCATAAAAAAGAAACTTCGACTTCTAGACAAAAATGATAATGCACGATCTGTTGCAAATATTATAATTCTACCAGAAGTTTCATCATACGTATCAGAAAGAAGAAAGCGTTAGTTTAGATGTGTATGTTTATACTCTTCTGGAATCATTAATTGGCGCGAAGAAGCTTGAGGGTGTATGGGAATGAAGTTTGTTGCATTATACTATGAATGTTTTGTTGCATAGAGTTATATGAAGCCAGGATTGAGAAGATTGATGGATTAAAAGATTAAATTACATTGGAAATAATGTTAATAGGGGCGGAAGCCGAAGTCGCAGCCATTTCTCAGAGACTATTTCTTATTAATCTAACGAAATTTATGTTTGGGTAAGGTGTATGGAAATGATCCATAATTAAGCTTAAAATAGCATAGAAATTACAATTCAATTATGATCTACTTTTACAAGTTTTGCTAATCCTTTCATGCCCGAAATTTTTTTTTCATCGTAGAATTTTTATACATGAATATTAATAATGTAATATGTAAAATATTCTAGTTTCAATAATTTTTTTTGTAAAAGACAAAATAATTAAGGAAATAGAGCATTTTGCCAATTGGCAACATTAGCCACCCACTAATATCCATGCGTATAAATACTGCATAATTATTAATAAAAAAATATTTTATTTTTATGACAAATCGCACAAAAATTTAAAAATTAGTATGATATTGTGAGTAACAGTTTTTTCCTTGGTCAGGCATAGATAAACAGAACATTTTGTGCCTATTGTTGAATAATTGAGTCAATACAGTACTTGCATGTTCCTCTCTCCTCCACATGGCTTGGTAGATGTCCAATATTGTCAAATCTCATAGTTCCTGAGCACAATAATCTTTTTAATTTCTTTTTATTTGATGCAGATGTTTCGTTATTTGGTAAGTACTCTTTTGGTTTGTTTGATGGGCGTCCTCTTTTTAAATTTAGAGATTTCTCAGCCAATTCAACAGTAATAAGATCAGTTGATACTTGACCAAAAAAGACCATTAGGTCAAGTCTATCTTTTTTTTGCAACGCTTAATTGATCACAGTGGCTTTTGTAATTTATCCACCCCCATGACACAGGCCACATTTACAGTCCCATAGAAGATTCGCCTACACCACTTTTTACTCTTGTGATCTATTCTATATAATACTTAAAGCATATAAAAAAGGTCTACTCCCCCTATAAATTTGTTATATTCTGCTACAGATGCTTGTAATCTCACGTCAATATGCTTTTTATTCACATAATCTCATCTCTTTATAGATTTTATTGGGTTAATATTTACATGTGGGGATGATACTTGCACGACTCTATTGTCGAACCATCGAACGATTGATAAACCAGAATTTTTATCGACTTTACAATCAATGGATCCTCTTACTTCCTTGCAAAGTTCTGACACGGCTTTTAGGGCACAGTTTCTAATCTGGATTGCTCTCAGTGTTCCAACAGAATAAATAACATCTGATAGTAGACGTTTCTGTAACTCAAGAAAATTAAATCAACTATCAAATTAGACAATATGCTTTTTATTTTTTTCAGTGTACTGCATAATTGAATCACATAATTAGATGGAACAAACCCAACGCTTGCTTTTTCAGAAATAGCTGGTGGTCGCTCATCGCGTAGAATAAAGTCATGTGTGAAACCGCTGATTCCACAGCACCTGGCATTTATTTTGAATCCCTGTTTTTTCGGTAAATATTGTCTTAGCTTATTTTTTCCTTTGAATGGAATTATCTGCTCGTCGATCGACTGTCTTTGTCCTGGAATTGAAAGAAAGCATTTGGTTCTTAGAGATTCTAACAAGGGTCTTATTTTAAAAGATAAATCATAATTAGTTTCTTTTCGATTTGTGATTAAATTTAAATTGTCGTTCAAATGAATAAATCGATTGTGACTTTCAAAATAATTTCTACACATAAAATCAGATATGGCATTGAATCTGAAGTCTAATGACCAATACATTCGATACCTTGGCATCAGGACGAGTCCAATTTTTAACAACACACCAATATATCTTTTTTAAGAAGATTTGAAGAGGTTCAAAATGATGATCCGTATTGACATTAGTAGTTGTTGTTTGTGTGTATGACTATGTCATCAATCATTTCTTTTGTAAAAACATAATGAAAGTAATATATTGGGCTTTTTAGTTTTGATGGTCGCTTTACTTTTGTCTCATTCCAATTTATATTGATCTTAATATCGTTTGTTTCACACCATTCAAACTTTCAGTGTGTTTCTTGTAAATTTTTATTGCTAAAGTTGTCATGATTTTCGTCATTTTATCTGTTTGAGCAAATTCCTCAGCTGTTATTTCCCTAGATTCTTCCTGATCTTTGTCAAGATTATCACCAGACATTTTAAAAGTCAGATATATCAGCATCAGTTATAAAAATTATTTGATACAATTCCCTTCAATTTTTTTGAATATTTTTTTTTCAATATCAGCAACCATTTCGTTTATTTAACCCTTTTATACACTTGGATAATAAATGAAGACGGTTGCCCAATGTTGCCATTTGGCAACAAGTACAATTAATGGCTTTTCTCATAAAATAAATTATTTTATTCCTTTTTTTTGTTTTATTTTGTAAATATAAGCATTATATAATTCTATAAAAAATTTTAATCGTGAAAATGTTTCAAAAAAAATTCAAAAATTGAAATGCATTTGTTTGATGTCAGGATTAAATTTTTTTCTCAGTTAATCATAATAATTCTATATCAGACAGTCAGTTTTTTTTTCGAATTTCGTATTGACTAGAAGAAATATTTAGCTACAGCAATATAAAATATTAATAAAAATTTGATAATCTATTAAGCAGAGCTAGAGCATTTATCAAATGTTGCCAAATGGCAACATTGGGCATGAAAGGGTTAAATACGCCACAACATTCACAAAATTTTTGTTGGGCTTCAATAAGAGCTACTTTAGGAAAGGTTAAGACAATTTTCGAAAAATATTATAGATACGCATTAAAGCTGATTAAGGTCAAGTTTGATCCGGTATCAAGGATGCCTTTGTTCACTGCGCTTCTTATCTCTACCTCATCTTCTGAAAAATATTTTTTAAAATCTTAAGCCAAACCGATAATAACTTATCGCGAGGTCTGTTTAATGAGTAGGCCTTCTCTTACCTGCAGTTTGAGACTTAATGGCCTTTTTCACCGACTTATAACAGGTGAGATTAAGCCTCGTTTGCGGCTTGATCAGCACGGTTCTTGGGCCTTTGAGTGGCAATTTATTAATTTTTTCGGACTTGTCTAATTTTTCTTTTAGCATGTCTGTAAGCACGTTATATTCAATAATTAAGACGTGTGTGCTACAACAAAGTCACTACATTATTCTCTACGTTTCTTTTTTTCTTCTCTAGTCACCAGCATATGAGTTTCCAATTCAGTGTTTACGATAAGTGCTTCTCTATCGTTCTTAGGGTTCCTTAGTCTGAGTTAGTCAGCGTGTTTTCTTAATATTTCGCTTCCTCTTTCAAAATCATAAGATTATTCCGACATCCTCGATTTGGTTTTCCGCTCGCGATACCCTTCACAAGTTTCGTTTTTAATCCACATCAAATCATTTTCTTTGAATTCGCAATTTTTTAGATTCCTATCATGATATAACTTTTATTTTAATCTATCTTTGTCCACGTTGTATGCGATCGATTGTTTTAGATTGACGATTTTACTTCTTAATTTTCTACCCATTAATATTTCTGCCGGAGAACTGAGAGTTGAATTTTGTCTCGTGTTGCGGTACCAAAACAATGCAAGTGATAGTCGTTCTTTGGGGTTTTTACTTCATCCTTTTTAACATATTTATCTTTAATTGTGCGAAATTCTTTTGTCTTGTAGCCGTTGGATCGAGATTGGCATGGCGATGTTTAAATTTGCTGACCTCCTTAAATTCTACAGAAATCTTTGAACTCCGTCGAAAAATACTGTCTGCCATTATACGTTGCCATAGATTGTGGTATTCCAAAGCGATATAAAGCGTGAGTTAAAAATTCAATATTATTAAGTGAAATTGTACTTTTAATTGGGTAAACTTTGATCAATTTTGTTCCCACGTTTACAATCCCAGTCACATGTATTTTTTATCAGGAGAATCTGTGCAATCCTCGTGAATGTTTTGCCATGGACTACATGATCGTGCCCAGGTGTACAAGGGGTTTCTGGTGAGTTCTGTTTATTTTTCTGGCCTTCGTAGACACCTCACATACGCCTCGATTTCGTCATTAATTTTTGGCCACCACACATTGTCTTAAGCTATGTTTTTCATGGCTATAGTTCCATAATGTCCAGTGTTTTTATTTTTTAATATTTTACTACTTAAGGCGGTAGGGATAACATTCCTATTATTACACAAAAGTACATGTTCTTTCAAAGATTATGCGATTCGTCGTTCATAATGTTGTGTAAGAACGACACTAGGAGGCTTTTTTGCCTCCTAAGTTTTCAATAATTTATTATTTAAGAAAGATTTCATCATTCAAGGTGTTGTTCAACAGTATTCTTTTGTTAACAGAGAAGTCCTCGTTAATCAAGTTTACTTGTTCCGTTCCCTCTTATTCCTCTGTTGGAATTCCAACTAATGGTAGTCTGGACAAGGTGTCTGCTAAGAAATTATATTTTCCATTTATTTATTTTACATCTATGATTATGAGCTTAATAGTAAAGCTCATCTAGTCAATCTTCCAGAAGCTAATTTTGAAAAAGCTTTTTTGTTGCTCATTAGTTTTTTTTAAGGTTTATTGTCCGTAATAGATGTAAAATTACACTTAAACAGGTAGTTGTGAAGCTTTTTAAATGCGAAAATCATGGCAAAAGTCTTGTTGTCTGATACGGAATATTTTTATTCTAAATCTGTCAATGTTCTTCAAAAACTAATAATTGGTCTTTCTTTGTTATCTTTAGTGGTTTGCATAAGAACCGCACCTACACCCACGTTAGATTCGTAGGTATCCACCTATATCGGTAAATCTGTGTCAAAGTGACTCAAAGTTATAAGTTCTGTGTTTTTTCCCTTTATGTCATTCCACGAGTTTTCATATTCTTGATTCTGATTCCAATTTTTGTTTTTTCTCGTTAGCTCATACAAGGGTTTACACATACTATTAAACATGGGTAAAAATCTTGAGATGTAATTAATGGCGCCTAGCAAGAATTTTAGTTGTTTTACATCTTTAGGGACGGGTAGATCATTGATGGCGTTTACATTTTCGTGCAGTGGATGAATTCCTTTTTTATCAATTTCGTATCCTAATAATTGTTCGCCTTCCTAAAAGAAGTGATATTTTGATTCGTGGGTTGTAATATTGCATTCTGAAAGTCTTTTGAGAACTTCTTTTAAATTAGCCAAATATTGATCATCATCTAATCCAGTAACTATTATATCGTTCAAGATAGCATGCCACGTTTTCAATTCTGTGAAGTATCTTGTCGATAAGGGCGTAAAAATTCCTGGGGTGGATTAGACTTCAAATGGTAATATTTTATACCTGAAAAACCCACATGGGTTGAAATACCAGTTTTTTTTGCCGATTCCATATAAGAGGGAGTTGCAAATAGGCGTCTTAAAGATCCAATGTTGAGAATTTGAATCCGCCTTTCAATTTACATAGAATATCATCAAATGTCGGGAACGGATATGGTGGTAGGATTGCATATTTTGTTAATAGTGCATCTAAAGTCTTTATAAATTCGGATAGATCCATCTTGTTTTCTTACATTTACTGCATAAAAGGCCCATACAATGTTTTCTGATACCGGATCTATTTTTTCAATTCTGTTTCTTTCAACATGTCTTCATAATTCCTTTTCAACGTCATCTGTAATTGCGTCTGGCACCTTTCTCGGTTTATGTGATGTCGGAATAGGCTCTTCTTTTTTCTCATTGTTGCTGTATGATTTATAATGCCATAATTGTTAGAGGGTAATATATTCGAGTATTTTTTTTAAATTTTGGAGATTATGTGAATATTGATCTTCTTCGCTAATCATTTTTTTAACTGATAATTCTATCTAAAATATCCTCATCATAGTTAACTCACATATGGGTATACCACTCCCTTAAATGACAAATAGCGGAAGAGTTTACATGTTTTGCAGGTAATCTACTTTAACATTGATCGTCCCGAGAGTTCTGATGTAGTTTTTGAATAGCTTTTTATTTTTGGAAATTGATATACAGTGTGACCAATAAGAAGCACTCTACTTAGTTTTTATCATAACTTTTTTTTTTGTTATTTTAATTATAATTTCTTAATATTATACTAGATCTTAGCGAATTTTTTTGGTATATATTTAATTAAAAATTGTTGAAAACATAATATGGTTTTGACCCAAATAAAACGTTTTTTTAATATCTCCAACAAAAATTAAGATTTTTTTTAAATTTATATGTTTAAATATATGAATGGTATGATTGGGTGAAAGTTCCGCTCAATACTATTTCCGCTCAATGCAAGTTCCGCGCAATGGGAATTTCGCCTAATTTTTATTCAGCATAAATATTTTATGGTTAAAATCTGATTAATTTTTGTTTAATTTTTTTAAATGCTTATTTTGATAAATTATGACGATTCATTTCATCTAAATCTGGGCTTGGTAAACCTTTATCTGCGAGATCATATTGGCTTTCGCAAATTTTTTAGTCTCTTTCGTTAAAATGCGTAGGAGTTATTTTTTAAGATTAACACTTATAAAATAGTTATAAATTAAATATTTGCAATGTCAATTCATGTTAAACCGTAAGAAAATGTTTACCAACGACGCAATAGCTGATGCAGAGTTTTAATCTAATTTTACGCTTTTGAGTGTTATTTTTATTATTTACCATTTTTTAGTGTAGTTTTACAGAATTAATCAAATGTAAGTTGATACAGTGCTTGCATTTTAAATCGAGCACGACTCATTTGCTATCGCTCACATCTGAATTGCTATCGCGCATAATATAAAATATTATATCCTTTAGATAACTAAAAACAATTTTTTTTGTAATTATCAAATTATATAACAAAATAAATTTTGAAAAAAAAGTTACATCTATCGTATTTTGTCAAACTTTGTAGATACCTCAAATCATGAGGAGTAATTAAACATTCCTCTTTTATAAAATAGGATTCAAAAAATCTTAAAAATTACTAAAAGTCTAGAATAAATCAGTAATGTTTTCGTCTGCTTATTCAGCATTCACAAATTTAATTGATTGAACTTATAACGGAATAAACAATTTCTGTGAATGAGTTGAACAAAAATTATAAGAGAAAATTTAAGGGCCATAAATTATGTTTTAAGTATTGTAACACAATAATGTTCCATCGGATAATGAACCTTATTAGGATTTTTTTTAAACGAAGAATAAAAGAATTGGTAATTAGAGTAAAATTAGTATAATTTAAACTTTAATCAGCAAATTATTTTCTGCACGATAGCAAATGAGTCATGCTCGATTTGAGATGAAAACACTGTAAAACATACCTTTACAGCGCTAGACTAAATTCTAAATATCTTTTTTATTAAATTAACATGATCTTATGAAAACAGAAACTGTTTTCGACTCGACACAAAATAAATAAGCAATATAGTTGCCAATTTACGAAAAATTTGCCTAGATACTATATTCGATAATAGTATTAGAATTAAGAATCAAGCAAATCCTATACCGTTTTCAAATTAATAATTTTTAGCGTTTTAAGTTTTGAAAATACACAAGTTTTTGATTGATATAGACGCTGTAAAGATAGTTTCGTGAATTTTTGTCTGCCTATTTTCTGTGATAAAAATTTTATTTTTGATTGAAAGCTATCAAATATAATTTATAAGATCCTCATAGCCAAATAGGATACCAAAATAAAGCATTTATGTTTTTTATAATTTATAGGTATTTTGCAGCATTTTTATCGGGATATATTATTAATAATTAAATATATTTGCAACATTTTTGAGATTGTCTATTGGTTCAGTAGCGGCGAATCTTTGTACTGAAGCCTTTAAACGTTCACTTATGACATTACTTCTTCTATGATTATGGCTGGAAAATTTGACAGCCAATTATTAAATTTGACGTCGATTATACCTTGTTCGTCTTTAATATGATTTAGAAATGAAAATATATTTGGATGTGAAGAATTCACTATGGTTGAAAATGCATTGTGCCATCCTTCAACATGATTGTAAGTACGAGGGCGATCATTCACAACTCTTTCATGTTGATTCCATATTTGAATCGAAAATGTAGGATTTCTTCTGCCATTTCGATGCAACCTGCCTATGTAATTATCCTCAAAATAATCTATCAGCTGCAGAAAATGATCAAATAAATTCCTTTCGAAGTAAAAATCTTCCAAAATTCAAAATGATGTGTATCTTGGTTGATTTCACAGAAAGCTAAGGCAGGAATCATTTTTAAATACAAACACATGTCTTCATTATTTATGTACTCTGTAGCTAGACCTAATGATTTTATTTTTCTCCAAATATTTTGAGTGACGTTAAATAACACCCTGTAATTTGGCAATCTGGAAAAAAATTAGAAAAAGCTCTTATCGAAGCTTTTTCGAAATCAGACATGGAATGCTCAAAATTAAGAGCTATCTCTGAACTAAAAGTCGCCAACACTTTTTCATAGCTAATGGTTGTTTTTCTCTGCATCAAAACAAAAACGCACGGGAGCACGTTGCCATTTATCTCACAATGAATTGTGAATAACTGGAAAAATATTTGTGGAACTGTTTTAAAGGTTCCATCAAAAAATACATTAGAACTTCTACGCATCAAGTCTTTAGCTCGATCAGTGCAGAAAATAATAATTCGACCGGTGTCTATGACATATGTGTCCGATAATAAAAATCTTTCGTTGCGATAAGTTACTTTAAATTCTTCTGGTATTACCAAGTCTTAAACATTTTGAGGCAAAACGTATGGAAAGGAATTCCTAGAGCGAACATTTTGTATTGTTCTCTGAAGAGATGAATAACTTGGCAAAATGGCAGATATTGAAGAATTCGCATCTTTAAGAGCGCTTGATATTATGCTGCGAGGACGCGAAGAAGATTTTAAAGCCATATTTTTCATATTGTGCTTGATGATTTTGACTTGTGAAGCATTTGGATTCGGAGCTTCGATGTGTTCAGTTGGAGGTAAAGTGATAATACTGTGAGCAGGATTTGTAGTGAGCTTTGCCTTACATTCTTTTTTACGCAACGCCAATAAATTGAGTCGATTCTTTCATTTTTTCGATTTACTCGATAGAGATATCCTTGGTGTAATAGCTGATTTTCCTTAATGCGACAGAATTACGTTAAAATCCTCAAAGTTAGAGTCCAGATTTAATGTAAAACGAAAATATAATAAATTACAATAAATTAAATTGAAGTTTTAGATTGAATATTCTACTAAATTACCATTTTTTAAAATTTAAGCGGAACTTTCGTTGAGCGTAAATATGCGTGCGCGGAACTTTCGCTTAGCGGAAATGGCATTGAGCGGAAGTTGTAAGATTCCGCATGGTATTTTAAAAATGTGATTAATAAAGTTCAAAAATAAAGCAAAGAAAAAAAAACTAAAAAAAATACTCATGCGCACGCTCCAAATTTTTAAAAACATAATGCTAAGATTAACTATCTAATAACGAATTTTTATCATCAAAAATTATTTTAGATTCGATGAATCCGTAAAATGCGTTAGAAATGCATTCAAATCAAATTTTAATACCAGGTTTTCACCGGCTAGATTCACATTTAACAAAATTATCAATAAATTTCGAGAAACCGGTAGAATTCTTGACAATAATGATAAAAGAACAGGCAGACCAGTTACCTTACAACCGATGAGAATATTGCAAGGATTAAAACTGTATTTACAAACAGCTCCAGAAAATATATTCGGGTAAAAATCTAGTATACGAAGCCACTTTTTTTTATAAATACTATTAAAAAGTATTGATGTATTCTGTTTTTTACTTTTTTTAAAACTGGAACAAACCGGAGTCAAAAGTTATGAGCACATTAAACATCACCTATGCACATGCGTGAATTAAAAATTTTCCATTTTGTTGACTCAAAAAGGGATTTGATCAAAGCTAAGCAACAACTATTACTAAAAATTATATTAGCATTACCCAATCTGATCAATACTGTATAATTTTTAAGCATTTTAATATAACTTCTATGCGATTCTCTGTCTCTCAATATGTTTTTTTTCGCGTGTTACGAAATTTTTAGTGAAATGCCAGACTTAACTGGAGAGTTAGCTTAACTTCTGCAAACTATATTTTATCTCGATTTCAAATACGATTTGGGCTAACATTTGCTGAGCAGACTTTTTGTTTAATCCCTCCGTAGCTCCTGATCATATAGAGAGCAAGAGAGCTCTTGACAACAAAGGCAGCTGCACCATAGGTTAATATTATTATTTGTCAATTTCAAAAACGAATTTATGATAAATAAGCTCTCAGCTATAAATTTGTTTGAATTACATTTACGTTTTTTTATTTTAGATTTTTTTGTTTAAAAGGCTCCCCGCATCTTTATGTTTTGAACAAACATTTCAACATATTCTTGTTGTAATATGTCTCAATAATAATACAAAATGCTGAAATTTCATTCTTATTCAAAAAAAATCATACCTTTTATTAAAAATTTCATGTCATAAAATTCAGACATGTTCATAAACTAGGTATAAACCGAATTATGTTCCTGCTGATTAAATTATTTAAACCCTAGTTATAATTAAGATTATATAATATTTAAAAGACCGTGTCGACTCGACCTCATTACGTTCGCCACTGTCGCCCAAGCAAGTAGGGGCGACAGTGGTTCACTAATGGGTCTCGGCATCCGCACCATGTGTGATTATTAAAATTTATTATAGAATAAAAATATCGTAATTGATATAATTTGTGTTTCTAATTGCTTATAAGGGGCACTAACATCCATTTTTTATTTCTCATTGCTTGAAATTTGCCAGGAAACGTAAGATTTTTTTAGATTAGAATCAAATATGTCCACCTATGGTTAATTAACGACACATAGAAGAATAAGGATTTATAGAAAAAACTGGAAAATTTTAAATTTTCGGGTAGTCCTACAGTAAATATATTACTTAAAAAACAATGAAGCCACATTTTACGAAATTCACTCTTAATTTGTTAGGCCAAAAGCAGAAGATATTTTATATGAATAAACGTAAAAACAAATAAGATTTAATTAAAAGCTATATTTCTGTTTAATAGCATCAATAAAAGAGGAAAATACGTCGTCGGTTTGCCATCTAAAAAAAACTCTGTCACATATTCGAATTCATGTGGAGATCGATTCGTTTCATGTTTTCGAAAAAGCGTTTAATAACTCCCCACATATTTTCGACCGTTTGAGCATGAATATTGGGATCTTCGAGGTCGACATAATTTTCAGAATGAATTATAACATCATGATCATATCCATATTCATTCAATTTGGCGTATGCCTTCCATCCATCACTCATTATTTTTGTCCCACGTTCTATTCTTTTTTGAATGATTGGTATCAAAACATCTTTCGATCTTTCTTCTACGAATTCCACAAAAAATTTTCTTTTAACATCTACCAATCCGCGCTGAATGCCTCAAAACATCCATTGTTCACGTAGAATTCTTCCTTTATTGTATTTGCGTGTTGACGAGGATGCATTCGTCAATTTCTAAGATTGTGCCTGGCCCACCAATCTTCTCATCTATAGTTCTTTTGAAAAAAGAAACACACAGGGCTCTACAGAATCGAGACCAATCAACAATCGTTTGGTGACAAAACATAAAATCGTCTTCGATGATTTTGAATGGATGCATATTGCACCAAAGATGAATAAAAAGCAAAATTTTACTCAGCTTTAGCCTCGAGTCAGAAAAAACTGATTTGAATCTTATAAATCTGGTTGCTCTGCATGTTCTTTTGTGACACCTAAACTCCTGTTGATCAGTAAATTTTTCTGAAGGAACCTCAATTAGAACCATGTCTTGTCTGCACGATGGACATTTTAATTTTGAGGCTAAAAACCGTTTTCTAGAAATATGATATGTTTTTTGTGCAGGAATCAGTTATTTGAAGAAGATTCAAAAGCTTCATTTAACTAAATGCGCTTACGCGGAAATGAAATTGACGGTTTTATATCTCTCTTCTCCACTTATATCATTGAAAAATAAACGATCATTTTTTCTTTTTGAAGTCTAATAGAATCGAAAATTAAAAAAAATGACTTCGTATACTAGACTTTAACCTATATTCGAAGAGCCTCACAAATTCTGGATATTAAAAGAGAATCCCTCAGAAAAATGGTGTTTGAAAATCTCAAACTATATCCATATAAAATACAAGTGCACCATCTTTTATATGACAAAGCTAAAGAAAAAAAATTTCACTTCGCGCAATATATGCTTAAAAACATCGAAAATGGTCTAATAAACTGTCATAACATTTGGTTTTCTGATGAAGCGCACTTTCATCTCGACGGCTATGTCAACTAGCAGAATTGGAGAATATGGGGCACAGAATCGCCTAATTTTTGCGCAACGAAGTCTCTTCATCCCATCAGAGTTACCGTGTGGGTAGCCCTGATGGAGAAGGAAAAGTAGGGCCAGTATTCATCGATGGTAATGTAAATAGCGATAAATACTTACGCATGGTAAAAAATGAATTTGTTCCACCAATTGAAAAATGTAATTTAAAACACTTATGGTCTATGCAGGACGGAGCAAGGCCTCATCGAACTGACAATGTTTTTTCTTTTAGAGAAGAAATATTCAAAGATAGAGTTATTGCGCTTGATAAAAAGAAAAAAAAATTGAAAGGCAAAGACTGGTCCCCATATTCTCCTAACTTTAATCCGTGCAATTATTTCCTATTATATACTTAAAAGATTGCATTTACAGTAGAAACCCCAAAACAAAAGATGAACTCAAGAATTCCATCATACAAGAATTTTTAAGTACATCTATCGAAATTTAAAAAAAGGTCATGGAGAATTTCTGAATACGCATTCAGCACATAATATCTGTTACAGGTTCCCATATTGAAACAATTCTAACTTAAAATTAGAAACTATTTTTAATTTATTATATATTCCTATATAATTTTGGTTTGATCTCAATTTTATACATTTTTTATCATCTAATGATCAAGAAACTGCTTAATATTGTGAAAAGCAGGCTATATTTTATTCAGGCATGCGCGAAATGTACTTTCATTGCTTCATTAACGCGCTACATTTTTAACATTTTATTTAATATAATTTATATTCCATAGAAAGTTAATCGATCATTAAAGTTACGTAAAATCTGGCGAATTTATATCGGAGATATTTAAAAAATTGTTTTATTTTGATTAAAACCATATTATATTTTTGATCATTTTTAATTAATGATATATCGAAAAAATTCGCCAAGCATCTAGTATAATATTATAAAATTATAATTAAAATGAGTTAAAAATATATAAGTTATATAAAAAACAAAGTGGAGCGCTACATATTGGTCACCTTGTAGTTTTGGTATTCCCAGTTTCTTCCAGATAAGTTCATCCATTCAGGACAAATTAGCGCCGGTGTCCAGTATATTTTGACCTTTTGGCCGTAAAAAAACAATTCAATTATATATTCTTTCGCGTTAAAATCTTTTTGATTGTCTATCTCATCAAATGGGAACACGAAATAATCATCAAAACTAAAATTCTCTGAGGAAACTAAATTTGTTGTTTTTATTATTGATATTAACGTTTCCAGATTTAATGCAACATCTTGAGTAAATTTAGATTTTTAATTAGCTTTTGCATTAAGCGTTGAATGCTGAGCACTTCTGTCTTTTGTGTTTCTCCCTTCCACGTCTAATGCAATGGATTTCCGGATCGAGTGTTACTTTTGAATCTCTGTTTTGTATTCTTGCTTGCTTATCGTGATTAATTTTGTAAATCTCTTCGCATCGATTGTTACGTGGCATCTCATTTTCCTCTTGTTGAAATACTATAGCTGCTTTTCTTGACGATGCAATTATCAAAGCCTCTTCCACTACTGTATCTAAAGAGGCTTCGCTGAGTGAAAGTGCCTCATGAGCTCTTGTTGAATATGACGATAATTTAAAAGCAGAACGAGTTAGTCTCGTATTTTTTATTCCTTTGTCGTTCCAAAATCACATTCCAAACAATGTCTTTCAGAGCGTTAAAATAGGTATTTATGTCTTCGTTCTTGTCGCGCTTTCGGTTGCCATATTCGTATCTTCGGTGAAAAATGCTCACTCTTTTGGTGAAACGAACTCGCATAAATTCAACTATCTTCTTAAAGCCATCCATTTTTTTTGTTACGTCTATAACATTATCAAAAATCAGTTTTAAGGGATTGTTTCCCACATTTACAAGCAAGAGATCGAGTTTCAACTCTTCAATGTCATTTTTTTATTCTTCAAAGCCTTGCATCTTGAAAGTAAGCTCGAATCTTTTCAGTATGTTGTCCATTCTTCTATTGTCGGGTCAAAAGTATCAAATTTTAAATTTGTCTTCGTTTGTCTCAATTATTTCGTTTCTGATGTCCTTGTCGCCATTTTTAAGCACGTTATATCAAATAAACTAAGCGCAAGTGCTACCATAAAGTCACGACAAAGTCCATTTCTGATAGCTTAAAATCTGTTTTTAGGATTGTTTTCACGTACTTCGTACTTACTTATTCAGCCGTTTCATGTCTTTTGTATTATTTGACCGCTGAATCCAGAAACTAAAATTTTGATGCATAAAGAGGGATCTTTTGTGATCAATTGGAATGACTCTCAGAAATATGTCGAATGAAATAGCTTTTTGTGATTCGTGATCCTTGCCAGAATACCCACACCTGATCAAATATTTTTTCTTGCTACAAGCCGTAAAATTTTTCCTTTTCATGTTTAGTAATGTTACGTAAGCGCATTCTCAACAACTAGTTAATTTCTATATTAGAGCTATTGAGGGTCGAGTCGAAGCAGGACAATTCACCACCGACGATTCACCACCGCCGTTTGAACACTAGACTATTCACCACCAACTGGTTTACCACCACTGTTTCCCCGCCAGCCAGTTTCTGCACCTAATAGACATTTTTTAAATCACAATTAATTTAAAATTTATAATTAAATAGGAAATTTACTCAAAAAAATGATTTTTTATATTGTAAGGGAACAGCTAGCAAGCGATTTGTCATCCGAATCGCATAAAAAATACATGATAAACACTGTACTTGCCCTGAACCCAATTCCGAGAGATTAGTTTATTTTGAAGACTCATTCGAAAATCCAAAGGAAAATACAAAATAGAAAATGACGTCATCAATGTCAACTTTTTCTATTATTGAGTATTTAATTAGCAATTAGATTAATTACATATAATTATTCTTCACGTGCTTTATTGGTTCCGTTACATTGGTGCCAGCGGAGGAAAAAATTGAATAAAAAAGAATATGGATTTAAAGAAGTTTAATTTAGAAGAAGAAATGATTGTCCAGATAGAAGCCTTAGAGTTAGAGGCCATACTTAAGGGATTTTCCCTAAATCAGAAAATGGCAAGTCTATTAGCAAGGCTAGACGTCAAATCAGTTGAGAAACTCAAGCTAAGCAGGAAAGATAAGGACTTGACGACGTTCTGCCAGGAATGCAGCGACGAAGATTACGCGGATTTGCGTGACTGGCTTATCCAGCATGCAAAAGACCATTCCAAGGCAAGCAACCACTTTGCAAGCTTTATGCAAAAAGAAATTAGACCAGGCGAAAAGATCCCCGACTATGTCGCGAGACTTAAAAGTGACCTATTTAAGTTCAACCCCAATCTCACTCAGACCGAGAGTGAGGCAATGATCCTCGAAAAACTTATTATCTCACTACCAAAAACAGTTTCCGTCGGTTTGAGACTAGACAAGTGTCTCAGCTTCGAACAGTCTATTCAGAGATGCCAGATCAAGATAGAAGAAGCTCAAGAACTGACTGTAGGTGCCATTGATACAGGGAAAAGAAATAGGAATGAACAAAAGCTGTGCGAAATCATGGAATCATTAACTCACGAAATCCAGCAACTCAAGTCCCCAAAGTTTAACAGTAACAGAAGGCCAAGATGCGAAAAGTGCGGGCTACCAGGACACTATGCCAGAGAGTGCCGCGGAGACGTTGTGTGTCGCCACTGCAAAAGGAGAGGGCACATTGCAAGAATTTGCAGAAAAAAAGGGTTAGAAAAGAACGTGAGCCTTGCTGACGAAATTCCATCAGGCCCTTTTTCGGCTGAAGTGATAAAGCAGGACGGAAGCCACCATCAAACCTTAATCGACACAGGATCTGCATATTCCCTTACAAGATATGATGATAGTTATTGTAGTAAACAATCTTCAAATTTTGATTATCCACGTATTTTTACAGCTAATGGCCAACCTTTAAAAATAGTTGGTTTGACACAAATGGTGATTATGATGGAAGGATATGCAATCCCTTGGAAATTTTACTTAGTCCAGAATCTTAGCTTTAAAAGTATAATCGGGCGTGACTTCCTCTGGAGGCATATTAAGTCGATTAACCTTAGCAGAGATAAGGACTCAGTCGAAATGAAACAAGCTGATTATGTGAACATTTTTAATGAGAAAAACGTTCACTTTAACCATAAACTTTGCCAAAATGAACGTTCAAAGCTTTGTGAAGTCATTTACCAATATAGAAACTGTTTTGCAACTAAAGAATCCGAATATGGACGAAATAATTTAGTTGAATTTACAATTAACACCAAAAACGCTAGCCCAAAAAGTTCCCGCTGTTATCCCATACCGAGAGCCTTAGAATCAGAGGTTTCGACAAAAATTGAGCAGATGATCAAAGATTATATCATACGTAAGAGCCGAAGCCCGTGGAGATCCCCAGTTACATTGCCCAAAAAGAAAGACGGCAGCAGAAGATTTTGTGTAGACTACAGAAATCTCAACACCGTACTGGAACGAGACGAATACCCGATTCCTCATGTGGACACACTGTTAGATAAACTGTCAAACTCATCGTTTTTCTCGACATTTGATCTAAAGTCAGCCTACTGGCAGGTGCCCATCCGAGAAGAAGATCGACATAAAACGGCATTTTCGCTAGGACCAGGATTCGGAGCATACGAATTCAACGTTATGCCCTTTGGAATTCATAATGCAGCAGCAACCTGTCAACACTTAATAGACCAAATCCTAGAGGACTCAAAATGTGCATTAGGATATATTGACGATGTGATCATATTCTCTCCTTCATTAGATCAGCATCTCAAGGATCTAAGCAAAACATTGCAGCGATTTAAAGATGCAAACATCAAATTTAACTCCGAAAAATGCTTCGTAGGATTTGACGAGATTAAATTTTTGGGACACGTCGTCACAAGACAAGGAATCAATGCCGATCCCGAAAAATTGAAAGCAATAAAGTCATACAAGTCACCCAACAGCTGCGAGGATGTAAAGTCTTTCCTTGGGCTTACTGGATATTACCACAAATTTATCCCTAATTATGCACATATAGCATTCCCTCTGTTTGAATTGTGCAAAAAGAATGCGAAATTCGTGTGGAATGAAGAACACAAACAGTCATTTTTAAATCTGATTGATCAGTTAACAAGACTGCCAACCCTGCACTTCCCTAAAGAAGATCACACAATTATATTGACAACGGACGCCTCCAGCACAGCTTTGGGGCGTATCTTTCTCAGGAACTAAACGGGCAAGAATACCCTATATACTTTGCCAGTAAGAAACTGAACAACGCTGAAAGAAACTACTCCACTACAGATAGGTAGATACTAGCGATGGTATGGGCAACAAACAAGTTCCGGCGATATCTGTTAGGAAAACGTTTCATTATCAAAACCGACCATAACCCATTAGTATACTTAAAGTCCTTCAAGGATTCCCACAATAGAAGATCAAGATGGTTCATAAAATTGTCGGAGTTCGACTTCGAGATAAAACACATAAATGGTAGAGAAAACAAAGTCGCGGACGGGCTCTCAAGATCAGTTAATTATATATCCTTTGACGGATCTACCGAAGTAGAAGAGAGCCAGAAAACAGACGAGATAGTACAGATAGTAACCAGATCAATCAACGAAAAGACAGATATACCGACTCAAGCCCCTGCCGAGGCTAGAGCTCTTTTCCGATCAAGGAACTTTCTTCATGTTAACGATAAAGGACTCCTATTTCACGCCCGAAACGGACAGAGTCAACTAGTTGTACCGTCGTGCAAACGCTTGGAAATCATAGAAGCATACCACGAAGTTGATGGAACGCATTTCGGCATCCACAAGACATTCTTTATGATAAAGAAACACTTTTATTGGCCGGGAATGTATGACGACATAAGCGGGTACATCAACTCGTGCAAAATATGCCTGAAAGTAACAAACAATTTCCCTAAACCCAAAGCTCAACTAGTGCCAATAAAACCAATAGCCTCCCTCTTTTGTTGGCATCTCGATTTCGTTGGACCCCTACCTACCACTAGAAGGGGCAACAGATACATTTTAGTAATGGTCGACCAGTTCTCCAAATGGCCTGAAGCAGTGCCTCTACAAACACAGGACGCAAAAACTACCGCCATGGCATTTTACAACACAATCATTACACGTTTTGGAGTGCCAAATAAAATTCATAGTGACCAAGGACGGCAGTTCGAATCAGAACTATTCCAACATCTGTGCAAATTACTGGAAATAAAGAAAACACGCTCCTCAGCCTATCACCCGGAGGGAAACGGCGCAGCTGAAAGATGTATAAAAACTCTTAAGCAAAGACTTTCCTGCCTATCCCTTATGTTTGAAAACGACTGGGACGAAAATCTTGAATCTGCACTGATGTCAATGAGAGTCACCCAACACGATACGACCGGATTTAGCCCATTCGAAATCATGCTTGGAAGAAGCCCAAGGACGATTGCAACACATAACTTTACTAACTATGACCCGAAAGATGACCAACTCCACGTAGACGTACACAGCCTAGTTAACAGAATAAAAGAAATTGAAGAGTTGGCGCATAAAAATATTCATGAAAGCCAAGAGGTCTACAAAAGAAACTTTGACCGAAATTTACGAGAAAATAGCTTTAATGAAGGAGACCTGATTCACGTTGAGTCTAAAAACAGACCAGGTGTCGAACCCCTCTTCGGAGAACCATCTATGGTATCAAAACGAATCACAAACCAAAATTACGTGATTAAAGACCAAAATACGCAAAAGAAACGAGTCATACACCATAATAGAATGATACCGACACCGATTTCTAACGTACAAGACCTTCCGGAAAAGCGAGAAATAAAGTTGACAGAAAAAGGCAAGATATACGTTCCAAAACACCTTCCAAATTTTACCGTTAGGGGGAGGAATGTAAGGGAACAGCTAGCAAGCGATTTGTCATCCGAATCGCATAAAAAAATACATGATAAATACTGTACTTGCCCTGAACCCAATTCCGAGAGATTAGTTCATTTTGAAGACTCATTCGAAAATCCAAAGGAAAATACAAAATAGAAAATGACGTCATCAATGTCAACTTTTTCTATTATTGAGTATTTAATTAGCAATTAGATTAATTACATATAATTATTCTTCACGTGCTTTATTGGTTCCGTTACAATATTATATAAAGTTTTAGTTCATAAGGAAGATTTGTGCAATCCCTCTAAGATATTCTATAGGAGTCCGGTTTATATATTCCGAAACTATTTGAAGAATTGTTGCATCAGCAAGTTGATATTTTCTACGCTTATTTTGTGGATTTTCACCTCTTATGAAGCGTTCAATATGTGCATCACGTCCTTTTTGTATTTGTCGTATTCCCTCAATGAACTTCCATATTGTTGGATGTTCAATACCAAGTTCAGACTGCTAGCGACGATGAGCTGCTTTTGCATATTGTTTTGTTCTCGCAATTCCGTCGATAGTTCTTTCGTACACCGTTCAGAGCGTTAGTGGAAAACGAGCCATTCTTCTAGATCCATCAGGTTTAAGACACCTTAGATAATTTTTCTCGAACTAATCGAGAGCTGGAATTATTTCGTCTCTTGGTGAGGCATCAGTAAGAACACTTAAAGCGTGATTTAAGTCATTTATAGAAACGAAAGCCAACGCAACGATCATTCTTGAATAAAGGGAAAATTCTGGATCCGAATTATATATCGACATGACTCCTTTTTTTTCCAAACACTGTTTTAAATTATTTGATAGATGAAAAAGACATCCATTTATATTTGTATCAGAAAAATGGTACCTGATTGCATTAAAAGGAGCTATTTCGAAATCTACAGATATCGAGATGGGTGAGAGATTTGGCCATATAACCTTAATTTTTTCGAAAAATTTTAGATATGTTCGTCCCTCTTTGTCAGGCAACAAGGCGTAAAGTACAGGAAAAACGAATCCTCTAGGCTCTGCCATAATAAAAAAGACTTGTACAAAAGGACGAGGGGAAAAGGTAAAAGTTTATCAACATACAATTTGCAATCAAATGACTCCAAGATTTGTGAGATCCCCAGCCAAAAACTAAAATTCTATGTGGATCGTTGGGACCTGTATCGACGAGAAGAAAATTTTCACTAGAGTTTGCTTGTTCTGGTATAGAGCAATATATTCGATAAATGTCTGGAATGACATTAGACACCAAGTCTAAGGGAAGAGGTGGAGCGGCACTCATAATATGACGCGTTCGTTGGATCATTTTTCTTTCAGCTTCTCTAAGGGGTAACTGTCCTTTAACAGCTAAAGTAGTCGCTTCATATGCTCTATTAATTATTATAACTGGTGTTTCAGAACTTATTTACGCTATCCTTTTAATTGAGGTCCGTATCTTCGCTACTTGTATGCTAGCTGCATCGCTGTCATAAGTATTGCTATTAGGGTGACCAACTGTCCCGGGTTGAGCACTGAATGTCCCGCGTCCCGGAAGGCAGGTGCCCGGGACACGAAAAGTCCCGGGTTCAGTAATAACACAACAATTTTTGAATCTTTAAGGATAAATTAAATAATAGTTTTAAATAACTTAATCTTTGTCGTCTTTAAAATATCTACAAGCTATGATAAGAAATGATATAGATAGATTTAGGACTATTCTAAAGTGAAGTAATTTAATACTCATTAAAATTCGGACATTTTCTAATCCGATAGATGTTTAGCAAGAACAGGCATAGATTATTGTTTATACGTAGTGTTAACCGGAAACCCATACAACTTTGTTTTTTCATCATTTTGGTATACTTGAATATTAGCAATTAATATTTAACAGTTGTGAAATGTGACCGAGGAAAATATATTATTGAAAAATATTAGATAAATCAAAATGTATTAAACGTAAAAACATTTTTATAGGCATATAACAAAGTTATTTTAACAAATTGCTATATAATTCCCAATATTTAGAAAATCCTTAATCAGCACTCAACCCTTTTGATTTCATTTTCCATAAAGTGGTAAAGGTACCAGGCCAACACACTGTATTTTACAGTTATGTCTTGTCAGATATATAATATTTACATTTTATTATTATTTATATTTCTCAATGTAATGACAGAAAGTGTTTTTACGATGTTCCATTACGATTCAATCTCCGAAAGTGAATTTTTATAAGTAACAAGTACTTTCTCTGTTTTTCTAATATAAATAGACAGTGCTTAGTAATAAATGAATTAAAAACGATATATGTAAGGAATGAAGATGTTAATTATCTACTTAATTAAAATAAGGCCAGCAACCAGCAATAGTCAAAATCAAAAATAAGGCATCATGACTTGGAGGTAATGACTTGATATTTTTACAAAAAGTTAATACGAAATGCTATTTAAAGACTATGCTTATTAAACAATTATATGTAAATATAATTCCCTTCATATGAGCTAGATTGTATAAACTTTTTACATTTATTCATTGTTATATGGGTAGTGCGCATTGCACATGATTTACATTCTGTGAATATATATTAACTGCATATTATATAATATTTATTTCGGTTTGTAATTTACTTTTTTTATAAAAAAAAAAGATTATATATATGTGCTGCGTTTTCTTAGAACGCGCAAGCCAAATTCTTGCGCGTTCTTGAAATTTAAATGATTTTGAGTATTTATTGGCACATTTTATGATTAAATTCTATTTTATATATTTTTTATTGTATCCGGATACAAAATTTGACTGTAAATGATTTACTGTGAGGACTAAATGGAAGATAATTAGCACATGAATGCCAAAATTAAATTTATTTCGAATCAAACAGTAATTAAATAAGTTTTTTGGTCTGTTTAAGTGATACTACTAGAAAGCTTATATTTAAGCGTTTTTTTACCTACGAAGGTCATAATAATTATATTGTATTTTGATAAATAGTCACAACTATTGAACCACCTGTACTTGCTGAATCATTACATGATATTTTTACTAGTGAAAAAAAGCATTTTATTTAAAAAATATACTAGCATTAATATAAAATATTTCTGAAAACAAATTTATATTCAACGACCTTTATAATGTTGCCTATAGGCACATTTTAACTTTAATTTGTTAATAAAAGTTGAATAGCTTTTTTGTCATTTTTCATTTTAAAACTACATATTAAAGTACTTTTAATAAAGATTTTAATAATTTTCCAGTTCTTATGTAATTTAAAATTATTTAATTCAAGAACGCGCAAGCAAATCGGTTGCGCTTTTTAAGAACGCGCAGGAAAATAGCTTGCGCTTTCTAAGAACGCGAAAGAATCAAGAACGTGCACAACATATATAAATTATTTAAATAAGTATTATGACATTTTTATCTTTAAATACAGAACCCATTACTATGAATTCCTGTAATAAAAATGGCAATAATGAGAACACCAACAATATACCTCAGAATAAAAAGATAAAACGATTATGTAATTTCAATAATAGCTGGAAGACCACGTACAATTGGATTAAAGAAACACAAGATCGTAACAGAGCATACTGCAAAATATGTGGGAAGGAATTTGGAATTGATCACGCTGGGGAGGGAGACGTAATTCTACATATGGAAACGGAATGTCATAAATCTGGAAGTAGGCAATCAAGTGCATCAGAATCAATTAAAATCTTTTTTTTGTCTGAAAAAGACACCAATAACTGCAAAATAACAACTGCAGAGTTATCTTGGGCATACCATAATAACGAACACTCATTGTCATACCGTTCTCTTGATTGTTCTCTGAAATTAAGTAAACATACATTTTTTGACTCGGATATTGTAACTAAAATGGCCTGTGGAAGAACAAAAGCGGAAATTTTAATTAAAGGTGTGTTGGCACCTTATAGTGTAGAGATGATTTTGTTGGACCTTACAAATAGTCCTAGTTTCTATAGCATTTCCAGTGATGCGTCCAATCACGGCAGCAATAAAATGTTTCCTCTAACACTGAGATATTTTAATTTGAAAAATGGAATTTCATATCAATTACTTGATTTCTATGAAGATTCTAATGAAACTGCAGAAAGCATAAAGCTTAAAATTTTTGATATTTTGATAAAATACAATTTAAATATTTCATATGTATCTGCATTTTCAGCAGATAACGCAAATGTGAATTTTGGTAAATTTCATTCCGTTTTTAAACTTCTGACCAAAGACCATGATACCATATTACCAGCTAAATGCCCTGCTCACCTTATACATAACATGGCTAAAAAAGGGTGTGTTAGACTAAGTTGCGATATTGAGGCATTTATCCTTAAAGTTTTTGGCCATTTTTCAGTATCTGCAAAACGTACCGCGACGCTCAATGATATTTTCGAATTTACTAACATTGAAGAAGAGAAACTGCTTAGACTTGTTCCTACCAGGTAGTTATCGTTACTACCGGCTATAAATAAAATGCTAAAATGTTATCCCGCCGTAAAATGCTATTTTCAAAGTATGGGTCAAGACGAATGCCCTACTCTAATTTGGAAATACATTATGGATGAAAGTGGAGAAGAAGAATGCAGCAAAACCGAAATCTACATGCTATTCCTTCAAAATTGTTTGCCAGTTTTTGAAGAGGCGATAAGGAGTCTAGAAAAGATCAATCTTTATGCACCTGAGTTATACGATATTATGTATAGATTACGCCAAAAACTTGAAGGACAGCAAAAAGACTCATTTTTTGGAGATAAAAACAATACACAACTGAACAAATTATCTGAAGCAGAATCTAGAAAAGTTTCACAAGATTTCAGTAATTTTTTTACCATAACTCTCAAATATTGCAAATCAAACTTTGATTTTTCCATATCAAATTACTTATATGCAATTAGGCCATTTTCTTTAAAAACTACAAATTTAACATCCAATGATATAAAATCTGCTGCAACTAGTTTGAAAATGATAAACGCTTTAGATTTGGACATCCTATATGACGAGTTCCTAGATGCAAAAAGACATTATTTAAAAGCAGCTCCCTTATAAAAAAAACCTGTAGACAAAAAATGGACAGATATTTTACAAGATATGGAAGATAACAACTTCAGTTATAAGAACCTTTTGTTACTGCTTAACAAAATGTTAAGTATTCCATGCTCAAACGCATTTATTGAGAGAATATTCAGCTTTATGTCTTCTCATTGGACTGACACGAGAAACCGCTGCAATTCTGATTTAATAAAGGCCGAACTGCAAGTAAAAGTAAATTTTAATATGGATTGCATTGAATTTTACAATTTTATAAAAGAAAAAAATAATTTATTAAGAGCGGCAAGAAGTTCGGAAAAATATTATTGGAAAATACAATGAACATATTTCATGAATTTATTTCAATTTTGTTAATATGTAAAAAATGTGAAATTGTAGTAAACTCGATTTTTGTCTTTTTAGTTTTTTTTGGTAAAAGTAACTGACTACCACTGTGTTTTTGGAATTGCTCGGTTTATGGCAAATTATTTTTTTTTTTAAATATTAAAATCGCCTTTTATAAAAATTTGAAAACAGCTTTTCTCTTTTATAAATTAATTAATTCTTTAAGGGTTATTAGCTTGCTTTTTAAATAAATATTCAGCGATATAACTCTTCGAAATGTATCGAAATATTTGTTCCTCTTTTTTTAGTTTCGCCTTAGTTTTTATTAACTTGATTCTATATTCTTGCGTTGCAGCGTTAAAATTATGGTAAAATTTATGCGCGTGCGTATAAGTGCAGTTGCTTTTACCTTTTGTCCCGGTTTGGTTCCTAAAAGGGTTGATCACCCTAATTGCTACTTAATTCTTTTATTATTACGTTTGTTGCAGTTAACGTATAATTTTTTGCCTTTGTTCCCCTTTCATGCTAGTAAACAATAAAGTCAATATAGATTCAAACTTTTATTATTAAAATATAGTTATAATTATTATTATCATATTCCTCCAAAAATGAATTCATCAATTAGTGTTTTAAAAGTTCCGTCCAAGTCGAGAAGCTTATTTACTTATTACATTGCTCACAAGGAGCTACCTCCCGAGTACCTCATATGGATAAGGGTTTTACAAAGATGTAATTGATACTTATCACACTGCCAGAACTTTGTTTGACGATGTTTGCTTTCTTTATCATAGTTATATTGATATCCGTGGTATGCAAATTTCTCTTTTCCCTGCTTTTATAAAATTTCTGCCATTAAATGTTAAAATTCGATCAAAATAGATTTTGCGTACATTTAAAATACCATTACTTGAGATAATATTTTACTTATTTTTTTTTTGAAATGGCTATATCATTGAAATTTACAATTTTTAATTATCAATAATAAATTATAAATAATACTGTAGAAATTTTAAATCTGTGGTGAAATGGCTTGAGATGAAACGGCGGTGGTAAAATAACGGTGGGTAACTAACTGGCGGTAAAATGGTTGTGGTAAACTGTCCGGTTGTCAAAAGGCGGTGGTTAAACGTCAAGGGTGTCACGTCATTATTTCGCGAATGCAATTATTTCGCATACGTCATTATTTCGCAAATACATTAATTTCGCAAAAGGATAATTTTAATTAAAAAAAGCGATTTTTTGCATAAAAAAACAATTATTATTTTATTTTTTAGTAGTTTTTGCATAAAATCGCGTAAAATTACTTATTTAGTCGAAATTTATTTGTTATGATCGACTCATTCTATTTTTCACAATTAATTATAGGTTATTTATTTTCTGCTAATAAACATATTAATTTTACCTTGTTAAATAATTCATTATAATCATAAATAAAAAATGCTAGAAAATTTTTAAAAAATCATTCTGAATTCTTTTAAAATGAAAGATTGTGCTTGATTCTCTTTAGATAAATTCTCAAGTCAGTTTGTGCGTAATTTGCAACCAATCTTTCTAATATTTTATTAGTGTCTTCATATCGCCTTCTTCCATTATTTTCCGTTTCCTGACAACAGTTGCACGGTCTTACATTCCTTCAAGCTTTTCTCCAGTTTTAATTTTTCGAAGAAAGAAAAAATGGAAGGATGGTGACTCCGAACAAGTTTAGTAAAGCTATGATGCCAGCCTTCTAAATTATTATTAGTTCTATCAATTTTATACATTACAGTTGGCTAATGATTCTGCACGAATGTTTAAATTAAGCTGATCATTTTTATGCTGGCCTCAAATACCTTCCAAAAAAATTGTCTTCAAAATAATCAATCAGGCTTCTTAATTGTCTCGTGATAAATAAAAAACTCAGACCCTAGCATTTTTTTCCTATTTTAAAACATCCTCGTGCTCAGGAACTAATGCTAATGCTGTCATTTGTCTGAGGTTTGGAGTAAAATCGTTGTCATTTAAATACCGATTGATTAAAGAGGCCGTGGATTATATATAGCGAGTAAACTATGGCGGACATGTTTTGAATGTTCTATCACAAAATTCATGATTTGAAAGACGCAGTAAATTTATATTTTGTGCAGTTGAAAATAGTAATATTCTGCAATTAATCGAGTTGAATCCCAGTGTTAAAATGGACTACCCAAAATTGTGATTTTTAATTTATCTGGAATCATTATTTGGACGGCATTTATTTGGTTTGAAGGAAATTTATTTTGTATTTTTCGTTCTTTTTGGATGGTCCTTTTTAATCTAATAATTTTTTGAATATGTCCCATTGTAGATTAATCCAGTCTACTTACAACTCGGGCAACGATTCGCTGAGGTGGAATCTCGTTTTCAACAGCCATATTTTTTATTACTGTAACGGTTATTTTTTTAAATTACATCGTTGAAAACACGACAGCGAAAAGGGCATAATTGAGTTAAATATTCATTGCGTCTCCATAATGGTTTAGTACTGTAAGATCTATCCTTGTAAAAAATTTAATTATCATGCAAAAGGCACGGGTTTCCTTTGATATTTGTAAATAAGATTGCTCGATTGGTATTCTCTATATTTTAATACTTCTATAATAATAATATTATCAACTAAAAATTATTGAAATTAAAAATTAATTTTGCGAGAACAGAAATACGGTCAATATTTTTCATTAAAATAATATCAAACACTGATATGTATTTTTCTCGGGATAAATTTTTTAAAATTGTTGCAAAATACCACTTAAATGATTTTTAATAAAATTTACGAAATTTCCATTCATTAAAAAAATCCTTATCTTCTATGTATAATAAATTGGTGCTGCAAAATTTCTGTTGTCTGTAATATTCTTTAACACAAAGACGTTATTATTTATGTAAATTTATCATACGATGTTACGAATTTACACATTTTACAAATTTTTTCTCTGAATGGTTAGTAATGTATAATCATATTATTTTTATTAATATTTTATTTTACAATAATACTGCGAAAATTAGATAGCAGAAAAATATAAAGCTTTCAAAACATCTTTAGACCGCATCGTAATTAATATCAAAATCTATGATTAAATATTAAAAAATAGCACATCTATCAATTTTAGGTAAAAATATATATTAAATTGTTATATTACATCTAGAAGCGAAAATAAAATTCACAGTGAATACGCACGAGTTGCGAATAAATTGTATTGCGAAATAGTGACGTATGCGAAATAATTGACTTGCGAAATAATGACGTGGAATCAACGTCAAGTACCGATTGAGGGTTTCACAAATATCTTTGTTGCTCTTCTTTTTTTCTTTTACTTGCTTTAACTAAACATTCGGCTTGCATTCTAAAAAGAGTGAAGGAATTATTAGTTTTTGCGCATCTTCCGTTTATGGTTTGACTTCAAAAACCATTTTAAAATCTTCTATCTATCGCGCGACGTCGCCTCTTTAAAATGTAGAAATTTGTAGAATCAATGATTATCTGCCACCAATGTAAGCACAAGATGATTGATAATTATTTACAAAATCTTATGAGTTAAGTCACTAAAATAAGCATTGATGGTCCAGATAGTTAATGCGTGCATTGTATTTGCAAAAAAACATTGATCTTTTGTTAAAATATTTCCGATTATTCAAAATTCATCTCGAAAATTTATTAATTATATACTGATTCGGATAATCTTTTTATATTTTTCTTAGGCTTTAAGTCTGTCATTTTTTGTACGTATTATTTATACAATTATTATGATTAATTTAAATAGCAAAAATAAAAAATTTTCAATCTTTTTCGATTAATCATCTACTTTTTAAGCAATGATTCATATTATCTATCAATTATATTAACGTAAAATAATTCGATTTTATATTTCTCACAAATAATATTTCAAAAAAATAAAACTTTATTGGAATTATTTTATTTACAACCATTTTTATCACTTAAAACTTCCAAGGCAAACATTTTATGAATTACAATAAATGTTATTAATAATAAAATAATTCAGTCAAGGCTGTTGATATTACGTAATATAATTAGGTTTTTCGAAAAGTAATTTCGTTTTTTCCTAATGTTAGGATTACTTGCAATTTTTATAATCAAAATCACATCTAAACTGCATGATCCTTACATATTTCAAGAGATGATATTTAAAATCTTTTTTATGAAAATTTATATTTGTTCTACGGAGTCGTTTTTTTTGTGCGCCGAAAAAATTGGAAATGGTAAAGCGAAATTTTTGCCATGTTTTACTCTTTTACTTTCACAAGGGTAAAAATGTGTCTCAGGTAAGGAAAAAACTATTAGATGTATGTGGAGAGAGTGTATTGACTGAACGCCAGTGCCAATATAGTGTTACAAAGTTTCGATCTGGCAAATTTGACGTTGATGATGCACCACGTTCTGGAAGGCCAGTGGAAGCTGATAAGGAAAATAATCAAACTAATTGATTCAGACAGGCAAACATCTGCTCGTAAGATCGTTAATAGATTTAAAATATAAAATTCAAAGCCCATGATTATTAATAACGTCTGTCTTTAGTAACAAAGCTCGATATATTGGTTTCTCATATAATGATAGAAAAAAATTTATGTTGTCGTGTTGAAATCTGTTATTTACTTTTCAATCGGAACAAAAAGACCCGTTTTTGAAACGTATTGTTTCTGTGGACGAGAAATGGGTCGTCTACAACAATGATAAACGATGAATATCCTGGATTAAAAAAAAAGATGAGCTGCCTCAAAGCCATAAAAAAGCGGATACCCATAGAAAAAGCTGATGCTATATGCTCGGTCGGATTTCAAGGGAATCTTTTTTTTTTGAGCTTTAACCGAAAAACCAAACAATCAATTTAGTCGTATATTATCGTAAATTGGACAAATTAAGGGATTCTCTTAAGCAAAAAAGGCCACAATTGATTAATGGAAAAGGTGTATTGTACCATCACGATTACGCAAGACCTCATTATGTATGGTAGGTAGTAAAAAGCTTTTACAGCTTGGATGGGATACATTTTCACACCTACCATATTCTCAAGACCTTGCACCTTCAGATTAATATTGGTTTCGGTCTCTCAAAATTTTTAAGATAGTGCGGTGTATGCGGATGCGCCTTTAAGAACAACGTGACATAATTAGATTAATCATATGTCATTTTCTCTCATTAAAACTTACATTAAAAATCTTAGTGCCTCCATCGCGAGGCACGGCAGAACAAATTCGTTGCCGAAAACTCAAAAAAGTGATCAACAGAGAAATTTATCCAAATTCCCTAAAAGATCTATCTCAGTTACCTATACCCCAATCGGAAGCGAGCAGTCCTTGCAATACCATATTGAGGTCTTGCAATCTCTCGATGAGCACACCATTATCTCATGGGCAACTCAATTTCGAGAGTTATCCAATGTATTATCGTGGACCGATTCGACGGGCTTAGCATTCCGTAGAGCTGCTCTGGATCCTTCACTTTGGACGTATATCTCTTCACGACTCACTTTAAATACCGCTCTAGATTCACTGCTTAGAGCAACATTTCCAGCTTCAAGACGCTTCTATTACTAACGTGAGCTGATAAAGATTAACCAAAATTCTTTCTGGCTCATTAGTGAGTATACAGCTCCATTGGATGACCGAATTCAAAAATGGCAACTTGCCTCATAAGCTTCAAAAGCTGAAGCAGCCAGATGACTACAGGATATGTTCTTTTCAGGACTTGACCCCATAACAATGTTAGAGATGCAGAGACTAGGCCTTGAGGATGAATCAACCATCTGCAAAAAGATTACTAAAATTGAAGACCTTCTACTTAAGTGCTCTGATTACAGCCCATAAAGTGAAACAAGAACCTTTAGAGGCGCAACCAAGACAACGTACAACCAAATCGAGCTCGTTCCACAAATCATCATTCCACGATGACAGTGAGTACCGTAGAAACGTTCCTGGTCGTAAAAAACAAACAAAGCAAAAAACCCGAACGTCCCAAAAATTAGATGAATCAGCTCTAATGATTAGAGTACCCTCATCAAACATTTTGGAAATAGCTCTAAATGGAACCCTCAAAGATTATAAGGTCTGCGCAAAACTTGATAAAGGAGCCCGGAATAATTACATAAGCGAAAAACTAGTCCAAATGATTGAATCTAACATAACGATTGTCGAAAAACGTCCGGTCGAATTGGCACTCGGAAAGTCAGCCTTAATCTTCAGAGCCTCAAAAGCTTCAATCAAATTGACCGAATTTCCTCGTTATGAATTCATTGAGGAATTTTTCATAATTGAAGGAACCTTAATGAATATACTACTTGGTCCCCCTTCTTTAACAGACACGACATTATGATCGATTATCGATCCAAGCAGCTACGAATTTTAGATCAGGTTCTACTACTCGATAAAAATTATCAGCAAACCTGGTTAGATAATCCTGATTCAGAACTATCAGAAAAAATTATGAGCATTGATGAACCAACAAAAAATCTTTAGTTCTACATAGAATAGCCAGTGAAGAACGAATGAATCCATCATCACAACCAATTCCGGATTTTGAAATGAAAATCACCCTGAATGATGACAAACCATTATTAAACGACATATCCTGTTTTACACAAATTACAATGGGTGTTGGAAAGCGAAATAACTCGGCTAATCAGCTTAGACATAATTCGTTAAGCATCATGTACGGAACATGCCTCACCAGCGTATCCTATCATGAAGAAAAGTGGGGAGATATGTAAAGTCGTTGATCACAGAGGTCTTAATTCTATTACAAGAAAAGAGGCTTAACCTTTTCCAAACGTTTGGGCTGATGTGCAATCCATTTCAAAATCTCGGAAACTCAGTCAACTAGACCTACGTCAAGGGCTATCATAAAATACAAATGGGAAAGCTCATCAATATAATATACAGCGTTTGAAATTCACAGTGGCCATTACGAGTATCTTCGTGTTCCATTTAGTCTTACTAATGCTCCTAAATTCTTTCAATGAGTTATGAAAGAAATATTAGGGCATCTTTCATTCTAAAAGTGTTCCTAGATGATATAATGGTCTATTCGAATTCAAAAAGTGAACACTGTGACCAATTATATCAATTTTTAAATATTTTAATTTCCAACAGGATGACAATTAATTTCACTAAGTCTATAACTTCTTTAAAGCTCTGTAAAATATCTGGGCCATATTATTTGTGACAAGGGAATTCTAGCTAAAATTAGTCGTATTGACAGTTTAAAGACTCTAGATACACCCAAAAGCAAACATCAATTACAAAAACTAATTTTTTTAATTAACTGGTTTCGCCCATTCATCCTAAACTTAGTCACACTATCGCTTCGATCACCGATAAAATACTTTAAAATAAAATTTTCTCATGGAATGATAGTGATCAAAAAATAATTAACAACCTTATTACTGAAAAAAAATCACAGACACTCTTACTATTTCTAATTTCAAAAAGCCTTTCTACTTGAATACAGACGCCCTCAAATATTGCAATCGGCGCATTGCTATATCATACGCATGGAACTATTGGATTCTTTAGCAAGAGACTTAGTTACCCAGAATCAAACTATACTAACACTGAGAGGGAATTACTGGCGATCGTAAAGTCACTTGAACATTTCCGTTCTATCGTATATGAATGCCAAATCATTATACAAACGGACCACGCTAAACTAATTCACTCGCCTGAAGTTCTTACTTCAAGGGTAAAACGCTGGAAACTTCTATTAGAGGAATTATTTCCAGAGCTAAAATGTCTTCCAGGAGAAAAAAAATGGAGTAACAGATCGGTTGTGACGATGCTACCATGTTGATGAGAATGATATTAATTGCAAAATAAAAAACTATTAAAAATTATCTACCAAAACAGTTTGCTATGATTCAAAAGGTCGACCAATAAAAAAATAAGATAATAAACTTTACCTTAGAAGCGATTTTTTTGATTTACTGGACATCCTCGAGCTAAAAAACTAGTATCAACGATTAGAAGATTTCTAATCATACCGAAACTGTCAAAATTAGCCAGTCAAGTTAGAAAATCCTGCGTCATATGCCAACGTTTCCTCATCAGTCGAAAGAACTACGGAGAACTTTATGGTAAGTTACAAGCAAATCAACCCTTCAAACATATCTACTGATATACTTGGATATATATCTACGAATATGTTCCCTGGACTCCATACCTACAAGAAGTTTTGGGGTACTAATGATGGTTGATAGATGAAATCATTGGGTAAATATATTTAAAATCCAACGACCTTAAAAGTAAAATCGTTCTTGAAAGCCTCAATGCCTAGATAAGCGAACATGGAGTTCCAGAATCAATACTTAGCGATCAAGGCAGATCTTATACATCCGATAAATTCATCGAAAAGCTTAAGTGGTAAGGTACAAAACAAATACTATCATCGGATACAGTACAACAAGTAAAGGAATGTCAGAGAGGTTAAATCAAGAGTTTTGTTTGTTCTGAAACATTTTAGCCATTTAAGAATATCTCCTGCAATAGACCTTGCAAAAAGAAGACTACACTTATGCTTTCATCGAGTTCTTAAATGCTCGCTCTATGAAATCGTTAGAAAGGATCAACCGTTAAAAATTTCAAAATTAAATTTCATAGTAAACCATTCACAGGCTAGAAAAATAATCTAGATGCAAGTGGAAAAGATCGAAATATCTAAAATCAGCATCATCATATTGGATAGAAACCGACAACATTGAGACAAAGTATTAAAAGAGTCCCTTGAAACTGTAAAACCATCTCCTTGTTGGGAAGGCCTATGCACCATTAGAGAAGTGGACCGAAACGGTATGACGTTTCTCCTTTCAAATGAATATGTATCAGTTCGTACAAACATACTCCCTATTTATCCTTCTTTGTGAGAGGAGACTGTAGTAAAGGCTGCAACGGACGAGAAAAATAACGTGACATAATTAGATTAATTGTATGTCATTTTCTCTATTAACACTTACTTAAAAATCCTAGTGCCTCAATTGCGAGGTACGGCAAAAATATTATAAAATTTATCTATGATTCCTAATTTAAAAATTTAACACAACTTTTTGGTTCATTTTGATTAGGAAAAAAAAATTTCTGCGACAACTTATTCATCTTTAAGAAAAAGAATAATCAAAATATCGGTTATGTATTTCTCGAATGTGTCTTAAGAATAACGATAATTTTCGTTCTTAGGAGCATTCGAAAATTCATTTCTATGCAAGAATTTTAAGACGTAACTACAGATAAAGCCACTTTCCAGTTCTTGTAACTTATTGAAAGTTTCTCGCCCATTTACACCTTCCCTCTATGTTATATTTGCAGGCTCCGGATAGCTGATAGACAAAATTTTTAGAATAATTAACAACATGGTGCGATAGTCATAGTAATCAATTCTCTTTATGATGGCATATGATGCCCACCTATCAGATATGATCGTCGTTCCTGAATAAATTAAGTAAAATATCTTTATAATTGAATATTGTGATTAAAAATATCAGCTTTTCTGCCTACATATCACTCACCAGATGTAGAATAAACTGACGCTGTGAATTTTCTTATGGTTTTTGGCGTGCCTTAAACACTAAAACTCCTTCAAATATTCTTCCCGATATTTTCTTCTGCCAAACAGCGCCGCATCAATTTTTACAACTAATATAGTATCCCGAGATTAAAATTCGGATCCAATAACATTGAAGAATTTTCAGCGTTCCAAATTCTTGACACATAGAGTACCAGTCAACACAGGCTTCAAAATAGTACATTAATTACCATGTGGTTTAATTTGATAGCTTAATAATAAATAATTTCGGTCTGCTTTTATTTTTTCATACCACATTTAAAAAATGATTAGAATCTAATCATAAGAATAATAAAATTTAAAAATAAACATTCAAACATACTTGTTGAATAGTAAGTTAGGAAGATTCAAAACCACGATCCCTGAATTAATGATATTTTTTTCCTTAAAGAATTATTTGAGCATCTCCAAAAGCATTTATCTGTATACCTGGCATCCTTAATCATTTTTCAGGCCCTCATGAAGGGCGAGCAAACTCTTGAGCTAGTGATAAGATGAGAATTAAAAAAAATTGCATAGCTTTTGCATCTTAGTCAAAAGTCTGTGAATACAATGCTAGATCGTAATATTTGCATTTAAGTTAGATAAATCCGCCATTTTTTTTTATATGCACTCGTAGCGAATTTAATCTGGTCTTTTATTTCATAGTCTTCCCAGGATTATACGATAAATGATAAAATAAACGAATTTAACGATTTGAAAAGAGGAAATAAACTAGTGAAATAGATTTTTTGCGAATTTTATCGTTGATTTGCTAACATTCTAAATCGTATTTTTAAAAAAGAATTATTATATATAATTAATTAAGACTAAAATTTTTTAGTGTGTCATATTCCAGTTAACAATTTGCGATTTTATACGACTAAGTTAAAGATAATTCAATATAATAAAAATAAAAGTTATCGAAGATAGTTTTTATTTTTCTATACAAACTAAAAAAAAAAACGGGTAATTACATTTGAAAAATAAAAATTCTTTAATTTTTCAATATTTAAATAAATAAAGCCCAATAAATAGATATAAAATTAAATCATAATATTATGAAGATTAAACAACAGATTATATTGTTTTTTTAGGATCATTTATACTGTATTTCAGCGCATGTGATAATTTTCGATATAACTTACTTCAGCCAAGAAATTAATTCATTGAATAGCCAAAAAATTTCATCATGTTTAGTACTTTTATGGATAAAAAAATCCGAAACATTTTATTATGGACACTTTTGTCGAGATAAATGTCATCTCTGCTTTTACAAGTTATCTAGGAACTAGTCGATAACATTCTAAGCTAAAAGCAGCCAACTATTCTAAAAAACCAACATGTATCTATATTCGATTCATTTAAATTCGGAAATAATTACTTTAAAATGAATTTCTACGTCGAAATGTTTAAGAAACCTTTAATTTGGGCAGATTTTTTACGTGCCCTTAATTTGCTTTTAGAGAGAAAAGAAAACGAATTATTGAGGTCAGAAGTTTTATTCAGTTACTTGTCATAAAATAAGAGAAAAATTTGTAAATATTGCCGTGCTCGTAGATCTGAGCACAAGGGTTTTTTAGATAAAGATTAAAAATGGATGACATTAGACTTTTAAATATCTAACTAGCCTCTCACTAAGGGTGTTATTCCTCCAGAGGGTGATAGGCGGGCACCGCGCCTTGATGCACCGCATTCTACTCTCCCGTAGATGGACGAATGTGTCGGATATTAGTCCTTATTATTCGGTTGCCGTTGCTAAGGATGACAGTCATTTCGTCCGGATAAACTTCTTGAATGGCATAAGGTCCATCCCAGTTTGGTGACAATTTTCCCGGCTCGTTTTGATTGACAAAACACCAAGGCTCCAATAGCTGGCTTCCAATTTTTTTGCCGATGTTCATTTTCTCTGCTCCGCTCCGTATCAGTAGTCTTTTGATTCATTCTGGTAGCTTCAGCTGGTGTCAGTAGACAAGAGATATTTCCATAATTGCATGGGTGCCGTTTGCAAACAAATTCATACGGTGTACACCCTAGACCCCTGTGAAAACAGAGGCGTAGTCTTCTCTCCGCAAGTTGTACCGCAGACTTAATGCTAAGGTGTTTAAAGTGTCTAAGGACAAAAATTATACCTTGATAATGCGCTCAGACATTCCGTTGCTTGTGGGGCTGTATGCAGAAGCAAGGATTTGTTTTATCCCTTGATTCTCCATAGTTTGTTTGAATTTGGTAGACGTGTATGTAGAGCCTTGATCACTAAGGATTTTTTCAGGAATGCCATGAATATTGGACCAATTATCGATGCATTTAATTGCCGTTGCAGGAAACAGATTGTAAATAGGAAACAGTTGAACCCAATGCGTGCATCTATCAATAACGATGAAGACCCAAAATTTTCGGTATGTATGCCGTCCGGGAAATCTGAAATGTTGGAATCGGACCCAAGATATCTGTGGCAATGTCTTTAAAAGGATGTATTGTCTGTAATTTTCCCATTAAAGGTTCCGTAGTTTTTGCGTCCAATTTGAAAGTGTTGGCATGATTTACAGTTTTGTCTCTCTTTTTTTGCAGTTTAGCTAGTTTTGGAATTTTCAAGTATTTTTTTGAGTATTGTATAGTGTTTTAGCTCTAGGATGGCCTAAAAGTTCGAAAAGTTGTTTTACCAAGTATCCAGCTTCGGATTTGTTAACAATTGGACGAACCATATCGTCATACAGTAATGGGAGTGGCAAACACTTTGCTATACATTCAGAAATCCTATTGGTTTCTTCCTCTTCACGAAGAATTAGACAACGAGATATGGTATCCGCCACGATATTATTCTCACCTTTTTGATACTTTATTTCCAGATCGAATTCTTCTAACAATAATTTCCAACGTTGTGCGCGAGACGAGTGTACTTCTGGAGAGTGAATTAAGTTAGAATGATCAGTTTGGATAATTATCCTTGCTCCGTAAATAATTGAACGGAAATGTTGTAGTGCTTTGACTATTGCTAATAGTTCCCGCTCAGTGTTAGTGTAGTTGGCTTCGAAAGAGGTCAGACGTTTACTGAAAAATCCAATAGTGCCTTGTTTTTGATATAGAACAGCTCCAATTGCAATTATCGAGGCATCAGTATCAATAATGAATGGAAAATTCCAATCAGGTGTAGTGAGTAGCGTTTGAGCTTTTATTTCTTCAATGAGACTATCAACGATGTTTTGATGATGAGATGCCCAGGAAAAGTCGATATTCTTTTTTATTTGGTTTGTTAAGGAGCTAACTTGTGGCTAAGGTTTGGTATAAATGGTCTAAACCAGTTATAAGTCCAATCAGTTTTTGGAGCTCTCGTTTTTTCTGGGGTCTATTAAAATGAAACAGTCCGTTAAGACGACTTATGTCGGCTTTTATGCCTTCTTCTGAAACAATATGCCCAAGATATTTAACTGAACGTTCAAAGAATGTTGATTTGGTGAAAATGATTGTCATTTTTTTTGTCAATAGGATATCCAGAACTTGATTGAGGTGATCGGCATGCTCAATTTCTGTTTGGGAGAATACTAGTATATCATCAAGAAAGATTTTGAGAAACGGCAGATGGCCAAGAATATTAGTCATAACTCTTTGAAAGAAGCGTGGAGCGTTGGTCAGCCCAAAAGGAACTCGACAATATTCAAAGTGGCCATTTGGAATGACGAAGGTTGTATATTTTCTAGATGATTCTTCTACTTCGATTTGGTGATAACCTTGTTTAAGATCGAGTTGGCTAAACCATTTTGATTTAGGAATTGATTGCAGGTCTGACCAAATATTTAGAAAAGGTGATGCTTCACGCTTGGTGATAGCATTTAGACTTCGATAATCAACTATTAATCGAATTTCACCGGTCTTTTTTAGTATGGGATACGCAGGAGAAGCGTATTCGGTGCATTTTGCTTTTCGTATTATTCCTTCGTATAGAAGACGTTCAATTTCCTTTTGTGTTGTTTGTTTTAATTTTATTGGAATAGGTTAAGGCCTTTTTGCCACGGTTTTTTTTTCGTTAAGTGTGATTGTCATAGCAATTCCTGGATAGTTTTTAATTTGTGATTTTGGCGTTCTTCTTGAGCGATTCGCTTTAGAGTGAGACTCTTAAGAGAGGCTTGTTTTGTAGCCAGTAATCGTTAGTTTATTTGAGAATCCGGGTTATCGATCCATGTTTGTTGGTGATTTTCTGAAAGAATGAGAACTTGATCGACGATTCTTAATTGTTTCGTACGATAGTCTATCATTATGTCCTGTTGATTGAGGAAAGAACTTCCAAGCAAGATATCTTGGAGTGATCCATCGATTACTACGAACTCTTCTAAGAATTGAAAGCATGGAAACTCATCTAATTCAAGGTTTGCCTTTGCTGTTCCAAGAGTCGAAACATGTGTTCCGTTGGCAAGTTCTACAGACCGTTCTTGAATAGATGGGATGATTTCTAAACCAATCGAGATTGCTATTTGAGAATTCAGATAATTGTTGCGGGCTCCTGTGTCAATCAGAGCTACAGTAGGAGTTCCATTAATTTTTCCTTTGAGAGAAATTTCTTTTAATTCGGTAGTGGGTTCCCGAATCATAAGAGCACTGCTGTTCGTTCGTTGTCTATCCGGGCTGTTTTTATTCAGTTAGAGAGACTTTCTTCCAGCAATGTTTCGTCGACATTCCGTTTCGTCGTGGAATGTTGAACGGTGAAATGAACACCATTTCGTAACCGGTCTCGTTGAATGATTATTTGGCTTAAGCTCATTTTTTGAAGACAATTTTTGTGGGGAAAAGGAATTTTCTGAGCATTGAAGCAATAATTCCTCCATTTTGTTGATTTTTTTGCAAATGGAATCCTCGTCTTCGAGTCCAAGCCTTTACATTTCAAGCATAGTTGTAGGAACTAGTCCGGCAAAGAATAAATCTTGATGGCGTCTGTCCGCTTCAGCCTTAGTGGCTCCAGTACAGTATTGCCACTTTTTGATAAGGTAATCTAGAGCTTGAACGTATTCATTAATTCGGCTGAAAGAATTTTGACTGATGTTTCGGAGCTTTTGTTCATAGTGATAGCGATTTGCTGCTGGCAAAGCAGCAGAAAGAAGGGCATCGAGAGCTGTGTCTAAGGTCGTTCGTGACCTTACATGTATCCAGAGAGATGAATCTAATGCAGCTCTAAGGAAAGCTAGGCCTGATTGGTCAGTCCATTGTAGTATCGAGGACAACTCGCGGAAATGAGTCACCCAAGAGATGATGGTGTCTTCATCAAGCTCTTGTAATACTTCAAGAGGGTATTGAAGCGTCTGTTCAGTTCCAGCCGGAGTGTATGATACAGTGATTGTTCGTGTATTTTTCTTTGAAATAGAATTGCTTTCTTGACCAATACCTTTTATTGGCGACGAATTCGTCATGCCGTGCTAGTAGATCTGAGCACGAGGGTTTTTTAGATAAAGATTAAAAACGGATGACATTAGACTTTTAAATATCTAACTAGCCTCTCACTAAGGGTGTTAATTCTCCAGAGGGTGATAGGCGGGCACCGCGCCTTGGTGCTCCGCAAATATATGTTGAATAATTTTGTAAATAAAAGACGTTTCTTATATTTTTTTACAAGTCTACTCAACATGTAAACATAATTTTGATAAGTGCCAACCAAAACACAACACGAAACACTTCATTAAAAAAAATGGACCACGAATCAAACCAAGATTTTGAAGATTAACACCTTATAATTGGCCATAGCAAAAGAAGAATTTATGAAGATGGTGTATCTGAAAATTTAAGGACGATCCCGTAGTCCGTGTTCAACCTTCAACATATGGAAAAAAATCTGAAAGCTAAAGACTTTTTAGCGATTATAGAATCCTCAACAACAAAGAATTCCTGATTCCTTTTTAATACCTACATTAAAATTTTTGCCTTAAACTTAGACGGTTCAAAATTTTTTTGACAATCAATCTAATAAGAAGCAAACTAAAATTTTTTTTGATATAATAAGACATTCAGAAAAACAAATAAAAATTCTTTTGAACTATTCAAATTTTAAGGAATGCCAACAAGATTAAAAAATGCTGTTTAGGTTTTTTAGAGTTTATGGATGAAGTCGTTCGTTAATCAGATTTTGTATATGTCTTTCTGTACGATATATTCGTATTAAGTAAGTCTCGAGAACCGAATCTGGAATACCTAATTTAACTCGTACAAAAAAAAAATGTTTCGATCTCAAAAATTATGTCTTAAAAAGTTGCTTTGATCGTCAACATAAATAGTTTCTAGGCAATTTTATTTCATCTCAAGACGAGAGCTCTTGCCAGAAAAAGTTACAACGATAAAAACAATTTCTTAACAAAAAATATTGAGTCTTTGCAAGAATTCATTGAAATTATGAATTTTTAAACCAGATTCCTTCGTAATCTTTGATTAGTTATGGCCCAACTTTATGATTTGACAAAAGGCAATTCCTGATTTTTTTGATAGTCTAAGAAAAGAAAAACCTTTTTTCGAATGCCAAAAATGCCTTAACAAGAACTACAATATTCAAGTTTCTTAAAATATTGTTTCGAACTCTCTGACGAAAATGCATCCGGATACGACATTCGTGCTTGTAACCCTAAAGATAGATAAAAACGATTATAACGTAGAAATAGATTAGAGGAGATTAGCACTTATTCTTTCACGTGACTTACATTGGTGACAGAGTAAAATGAATTTCTTAAAAATAAATATCGAAGATGACATTTATACTTCTCTGGAGACCTTCGAAATGCTTGCGGATGCAAAACTATGGACAGCAAAACAAAAACTGGCTTACCTGCAACTGGCAGTGCCTTCCGATCTTAGATGCGAAATCCAAGAGCGGGTCTCAGTATCAAAGTCTGAAGCAGACGATCCTTACTTTGCCTGGCGAAACGCTACTCTTGAAGTCATGGCATCGGCCTGTGGGACAAATGACCCTTTCTCAGCTTTTACGGCATCAACTATACGGCCTGGTGAAAGAATTCAGTCTTTTGTATTGCGATGTCGAAAGCTTTTAACTACCTTCCGACCCAGCATGCCTTCCGAAGACAAAGACGCAATGATGCTTCTCAAACTACTGTCCTCGCTACCTCCATAAATCAGAGCCATAATAAAGACCAGGAGAACCTCACCCTCAAATCTGTGATAGACGCTGCATCGACTCTCATTGAGGTGGAGAATGATAATAGGATCTTGTGTGCTACCAAAGAAACATCGGACTCGTCCACTTCCCGCTTGGACAAATTAGAAAAGATGGTCGAAAAACTGGTAAATCTTAACTTACATTCAAAAAATTCAAAAAATCTTCCATGCAGAGGTCGCATTCAATCACCAAATAAATCGAATTGCTCAAAATGTGGCGGAAAGCACAGCTCTGAAGAATGCCAAGGTACAGCAAGATGCCGAAAATGCGGTAAAATTGGCCACATAGAACGCATTTGTCCTCATCGATTACATACAACAGCTGCAATCCAAGACAATAACCAAATTATTAGTCATAATTCTAGTAATTTTAAAAGCGACTATTCTTGTCTTTCATCTAGCCAAATAAATCCGGAAACGGGTAGGAAATTTCAACCTATTGAGGACGAGTTCGCGCTTTATGATAATGAACCTATGCTGAGAAATAATGGCTCAAAAATCACTGGATACATTGACCATGATTAAGTAAACTTTGAAGGGTGTGTTGCCTTAAAAAACAATCCAGTTACGTTACCTGTTTTCACTGCTATTGGGAAGGTAGACGCACTGGTAGACACAGGCTCAGAAAAATCTTACGTCAAAGCCGATTTAATAAAAGGGTTTCCAATTACAGAGTACAAATACTCGCAAAGTGTTCTCGTTGCCAACGGTTCTAGCATGAACATAATAGGCGTATGCCAATTAAAAACTTGCATTAACGATGTTACCACACCCTGGGAATACTGCATAGTTGATAAAATGGCATTTAATGCGATTATCGAAAGAGACCTTCTATCCTCTTTTGGGCTAATTATCAATATGAAATACTCTTCTGTCCTTAATAACGATGATTTTTCAGCTATTGAGTTAGCAAGAAAGGTAGGATCGATTATCGACTTTCCTAGCAGCAACATTGGCGAAATCAACATATCCCCTCTGCTAGAAAGTAATCGAACCGACGAGTTAATATCTATTGTCAGGAAATATTCCGAAGCCTTGTCAAAATCCAAATATGATATCGGTAAATGCAAATTCATTAAGCATTATATACCAACAGGCAACACAAAACCGATCGCCGCTCAATGCTATCGAATACCTATGGCTTTAATTGACGATGCTAAACAGCAAATAAAAGAGATGTGTATCAACGGCATTATCAGGCCTAGTCAAAGCCCATGGCGTTCTCCGGTTACGTTGCCTCTCAAAAAAGACAAATCACGTAGATTTTGTGTCGACTACCGGAATCTTAATAAAGTCGTACAACGAGATGAGTATCCACTTCCACTCATGGATGAGATACTGGACCGACTGGGCGGCTCTGAATATTATACTTGTCTGGATCTCAACTCTGCTTACTGGCAGGTTGAAGTCGACTCAGACGACATACCGAAAACAGCATTCTAGGCAGGACCTGGCCTGGGATGCTACGAATTCACAGTGATGCCGTTTGGGATTAATAATGCTCCAGCCACTTGCCAGAGAATGTTAGATTCATTGCTCGCTAATTGCGAATATGCCTTAGCATACATAGACGACATTATTATATTTTCCAAAGATTGGGATTCTCATACGAGGCACGTTGAAAATATTCTAAAGCTTCTTATTAAAGCCGGACTCAAGGCCAAAACGACAAAATGCCATTTTGGATACTCTAAAATATCCTTTTTAGGTCACATCATTTCGCGCGAGGGGATTTCCGCCGACCCAGATAAAGTCAAAAGTTTTATGGAGTGGGAAACATCGAAGGATTCGAAGGATCTTTAACGATTCCTAGGACTTTGCTGTTTCTTTAATAGGTATATAAAAAACTTCGCAGAAGATGCAGCCTGTCTATATGATATCATCAAGAAAATTCGAAATTTATGTGGGGAAAACCACAAGAACTTTCTTTTCGTAGGTTGCTTGATAAACTATCATCTCTGCCGACTTTATCTTTTCCCAAACTGAGCCTGCCTCTAACACTCAAATGTGACGCATCATCCACAGCTCTAGGAGCGTGCTTAGCTCATGTTGTAAATGGAGAAAATCGGCCTATAGCCTTTGCAAGTCGGAAGCTTAATGCAGCGGAACGACGATATAGTACAATAGATCGAGAAATTTTAGCAATAGTTTTTGCAACAAGGAAGTTTAGACCTTACTTACTGAGTAGAGCTTTTACCATCCTTACGGACCATAATCCGCTTACTTACCTCAATTCATTCAAAGATTGCCATAATCGGAGAGCTAGGTGGTTCATACACCTCAACGAATACAACTTTGACATAAAACATATTTCAGGATCAAAAAACATCGTAGCCGACGCGCTGTCTAGGTCGTTAAATGCAACATTTCTCTCTTCCCCTACACATGAGCTTCAAGCTAATGATATTACTATTTCGAGCGTGATATCAATGCTCAGTAACCCTCCCACGACTGTTAACAACCCTCCATTGAATGATGAAATTCAGAAATTGTGGAAGTTACGTTCTCAATTACTCGTCAAAAATGGAATACTATACTTCATCGACAATTCTCAAAACAAATTGATCGTAGTTCCTAATTCCGAACGCAATCAGATAATTAATTCTTACCACACGGTGGATACTGCACACGCTGGCGACGAAAAAACTGAGAAACTTATTAAAAAACATTTATTCTGGCCTGGGATGCACAACGACATCCAAAAATTCATTAGAAATTGCGAACTCTACTCAAAAGTCAAACCACAAAATCCACATGCAAGAGCACCTTTAGTGCCAATCGAGCCTACTCACCCATTTGAAGCATGGCACGTTGATTTTATTGGTCCGTTGCCTACAACATCATCGGGAAATAGATTTATTTTAATATTTATTGATAGATTTTCCAGATGGGCTGAGGCGATCGCCACTGACAATCAATCGGCTAAAAAAACAGCAGACCTTTTCTTTAAAACTATTGTGGCCAGATATGGAGTACCAGCAGTAATAGACTCTGACCAAGGAAGTCAATTCGAGTCGGAAATCTTTCAAAGCCTTTGTCGGTTCGTTGGGTGCTCAAAAACACGAACCACATCCTATAACCCGGAAGGAAACGGGCTCGCTGAGCGCTGCGTGCGAAACATAAATGAAAAGTTGAGAATTTTGTGCCAAAATGACAACTCTAATTGGGACAAACACCTTGAACACTCACTTATGGCGCTAAGAACGACTGTGAATGACACAACAGGATATTCACCTTATGAGATTGTATACGGCCTCATACCAAAAACAATATCAACACTTCTCTCTCTTCCTCAGAGTACAAATAAGCAAATGCCATTTCACGTATACATCGACGATTTGAAGAAAACGCTAAAGATCAAGGAAGAGCTAGCAAGGAAAAATATTATCGATGGGCAGATGAAGTATAAAATTCAATATGATAAAAAATCTTAAACTCACACTTTCGAGCCAAGAGACAAAGCCTTCGTAAAAAACATTCAAAAAAGTGGACTTGACTCCTTCTACTGGGGCCCAGTCAAGATCCTAAGACGCATTAACGACCAAAACTATGAGGTCGAAACGTTAAAGGGGCCAACCAAAACAACAATCTTGCACCACAACCGATTGAAACCTCACTACACACTGGCAATCCCAAATATCCCCCTCACAGACGAAAATGATAATAATAATAATGTTACATTTCAACACGAAAAAAACCCGTCCGACGTTATCTCACTTCTGGGAAAAAGGCAAATAAAAGTTCCTGAAAGTAACAGAGCCTTTGTAGAAAAATATCTGCCTAACCTAACTAAAAGGGGGAGAGATGTAACCCTAAAGATAGATAAAAACGATTATAACGTAGAAATAGATTAGAGGAGATTAGCACTTATTCTTTCACGTGACTTACAGTGCTGTTCTAAATAAGGTTCCAATTACTTATGGTAACCTCTAGGAATTATTTTTGGCAGTTATGACAGCCGAACGTAAATATAGTACTTTCGATAGAGAGCTGTTAACTATATACCTCGCTATAAAACATTTGTGACATTAGCTAGAAGGTTGTGTGTTCACCATAACACTGACAAAAACCTCTTACATTCCCTTTTGCAAATAATTCAGACTTTTTGACACCAAGACAAACATATCATTTTTAATTCATTTCTGAATTTCAACGTCTTTTTAATACATATCAGGAAACTCAGATAGCGTGGATAATATTTTTTCTCTTTTAAAAGTTTTAATGATTACACTACCTCATAACGAAATCCATTACAACACTCTAGCAGAAAAAAAATTCAAAGAATAAAAAGCGAATACCTTTTATCAACCCAATACAAAATCAAAAGTGCTGCAAATGAAAATTTTAGGTGGGGAAATGCATCTTTTTTGCAATATGTCCTTAGATTTTTCTAGACCGATTGTTCCGCTATGTCACCATCAAATTGATTTCGACTATATTCATGTCTTATCTCACCCTTAAATAGAGCAATAAGAAATTAAGTTACAAATAAATATGGGGAAAAATTATATATCTTACTTTGAATGTTTGTAAAAATCAAAATTTATTGAGATAAATTATAAGAAATTTAAAGATTATCTTATGGTACACCACAAATAATGGCATGTAAAACTTTCCCAAAAAATGATTTTTGCTGATGCGCTTTATAATAATTACTAAAATTTCACCATTTAAATATTTATTCACAATGCTAGATCAAAAAATTAATATTTTTACTCTCGTAAAGGAAAGCTATCAACAAGAGAAAAGGCCATTAATTATGTAAAAGAAAAAAATCTAATCCTCGTTTCGAAAAACTGTTCGATTAGCAAAAAAAAACATTCTTTATCGAAACTGAGGTCTGCAAAGAAATTTCATACGATTGGGAATAACGAAAAAAATTTTACACAATTTCTTAGAGAAAAGGCACTTTTTTCTGCCAAAGCAATATGCTAATTGGAAAAATACTACTTATTACATGTTGCTTCACAATAAATTTTTCAAACCACATCTCTATCGATTAAACATCAATATTTAGTTTAACAACAAGCAGTGAATCCATATCAGACTGGTCAAAATACTACATGAAAGTATGTTGTGATGTTGTCGAACTAATGAGCCTAAAAATAGGTGGTCTCTGACTCAACGTAGAAATAGATAAAGCGAAGTTCGGGAAACGAAAATACAACAAAAGGACGTCTAATTACAGACCAGTGGGTACTAGGTGAGTATGCAGAGAAACAAAAGAATGTTTCCTAGTACCAGTACCAAAGAGAGATAGAGATACGCTCATCGCAATCATTTTCGAGAACGTATCTGAAGGATCAACGATAATAACGGATTGTCGGAGAACATTTTGTACACTATACGTGCACAACTATCAGCACCTGATTGTAAACCACTCGATTAATTTTGTAAATGTAGATACTGGAGCCTTTACGCAGACCATAGAATCAACGTGGTGGCAAACAGTAAGAAAAAGCCAGAGACTCATTCACGCCGAGGAAAAAATTCCGTATCCTGCACCCTTTTTTTATTACAATATTGAAAAATTAAATGTGTTTTTAGATGAAAAATGTGGAAGAATAAAAAATCCTATCGGTAGGAAAAAAGCTATAGGATGAAACATTTTTTCTTGTGAGGGTGCGCATTATCGGTTTCGCCATTTTGATTTTGCCTTAAGGATTTCTTTCACTTGGGGACCCGTATAGTATAAGTAAAAAAAACCACACTCAGGTCAAAAACTAACGATATATCCATATTTTAAAATTGTATATCCGTGAAATCGCTCAAAAAAAAGTTATTATACTAAAAACATTCAAAAAAAGTCATTTAAATACTCCACATTCTCGTGGATCTGACAAATTTTTATTATTTTTACATTTTATCTTTTTTTATAATTATTCTTCTGGATTAATGTCATTTAAAATAAAAATCTTAAAAAAACTTCTTTTCGAACCGAAATTTAAGCAATCCTGTACCTAAACCTAAAATTGAACATAAAAATAATGAAAATCATGATCTAACTAAACCCAAACCTAAACCTAACCTAAAGCTAACCCTAAACCTAACCTAAACATCAACCTAACCTAAACCTAAACCTAACCTAACCTAACCTAAAGCTAACCTAACGAAACCTAAAACCCTAACTTAAACCTATCCTCACGAAATCTTAAACCTATCCTCACGCAATCTTAAACCTATCCTCATGAATTCTTAAACCTATCCTCACGAAATCTTAAACCTATCCTCACGCAATCTTAAACCTATCCTCACGCAATCTAAAACACATCCTCATGCAATCTTAAACCTATCCTCACGCAATCTTAAACCTATCCTCACGCAATCTTAAACCTATCCTCACGCAATCTAAAACCTATCCTCACGCAATCTTAAACCTATCCCTCACGCAATCTTAAACCCATCCTAACGCAATCTTAACCTATCCTAACGCGATCTTAAACCTATCCTAACGCAATCTTAAACCTATCCTCATGAAATCTTAAACATAATAACGAAAAATCAAAGACAAATTTAAATATAATCTTTTTCAGTAAACCAAAACGCTATGATTTTATTGAAAGAATTATAATTAGATTTTAATGACGTAGGACATGATGTGAAATTTAAGAAAGGTTCGCTTAGTTGTAAACTAACTAACTTTATCAAAATCTTATCGTTTCATAACTTCGCTCAAAAGGACAGAAAGGATAATAAATCTGAAAATCGAATTTCGTCCTAATTAAGCGAAAGTCGATTTAAAATTTGATTTTTTAGTTATTTATAAAATAATTTATGCCTAACATTAGTAATCAAAAACATTAAAAATAACACATATGGGCAAACTCGAAATTTTTTCCTTTAATTTAAGCCAATTTATTGGTAATTTCCATTGAATTATTTCTTAATTTTGCCCTAGGAAATACTATTTATGCATCAATTAGTAAGATTTTTATTAGATAAGACCACAAAAATGATAGTTACGCCGGGTCCTAAGTAAATTTAAACGACATTTAATTCTAAAACCAAACATAATCGGAAAAAAAATACAAAAAAAGTACAATTTACCACAAATTCGCGTGTTATAATACATTTCATTTCCTTAAATGAATAAAATATATATCTTTGTCAATTTTAATATTTAAACCGTAATATGTAATATAAGTTTTGAAATATGATATGGATAGAAGAAAAAAGTTAAAATTAAATCATAAAGTTAATGATGCAAGACAGTCTAGAAAATACTCAAAAACATCGACTCCCTCTCTGTTGGCCATTCTCCGCCAAAGAAACTCTCCTAAATACAAGTAAAGATATTCATGTCTGGTATGAGTCTCTGGCAACTAACGCTTTATTTGCCACCAAGTGCATTCTATTTTTTTAGTTTGAACCCCTGTATCAGGATTCACAAAGTTGTAGCTGTGATTTACCGTTAAATGATTAAAATTATATTGGTCAAGACATTCGTATGATTTCCAGCAATCGGAAATAATTGTTGTTCCAGGCCTAATGTGTGTAAGTAGGAGAGGAATCAGTGTTGCTCTTTCGTGTTTTGCAACAGGAATGAGAAAACATTCTTTATTTTTGCGACAAATGCCTCCAAGCACCCAAATTCCATCAATTAATCTGCCTCTGTTGTACTTTCTCTTACGAATTTCGCCTCATCAACTTCAACAGTGAGTCCTGGTCCACCGATAGGCGTAATGTTTTCTGACTCCATGTAGCAACATAGTTCCATGCAGTTAAAATACCAATCAATTATCGTCTCGCTGCTAGTCTCTTTATCATCAATTGATGTTTCGCGAATAGCTTCAGAGCTTGAAAGATTGGCGGAAAAGCAATAAATTATAAGTAATGATTTTTCTGTGGAAAGCTTACTCTTCTTAAACTATGTATTTTTTCTTCCTGTTATGCTATTTCTGTATTTTCTGCAACAGGTGTTAAGACATCACCACGAAAAATAAAATCCACATGAGAGAGATGAGTTGCTGCGCGTCATAAATCTTTTAAAACTACGACATCTCATTTCTGAAGGAATGAGACCATGAGAATAGCAATAAGCGATAGTTGCTTCTTGAGAAATAAGAATTATCTTTGAAATTTTATAAATATTCCAGACCATCAATTTTTTTCCCTCGTTAATGTTCGGAAAAATAATGTTTTTTGAATATTTTAGGTAAATTTTATTCTTAATGTACCAAACAGAAATTTAAAATAAAATTTATGTGTGACAATCACGAGTAGTTTTATCAAAATATGAAACAAAAAAAAGGTGCAGGTTAAGGAAATCATACCCACGCCGAGAAAGATATTATCTATATCTTGGTTAATTTCTTTTAAATCGACTTACAGCAAACTCAAATCTTCACATGTTTGAGTTTTTTCTCGAATGTATAACTTATTTTAATTGGAAATAAAAACTATTTACCTTTATTAATCAGTATACTAAAAAAGTGTATGTTTTATTCTTTCTCTTATTCTAGGCTTGAACTGAAAAATTAATGAAAGAATAATACCGCTAACATATATAGAACAAACAAAAAAACGTTTAAATTTAAATTAGCGCTAAAATGAGATCTGAAATTTTACTTATTAAATAAAAACTGACATGAATTCCAAATATGTAAACAATAAAAATAAAAATTTTACTTTTTAAACTATAATTCTCAATCTTTTCTTACATTCACACAAAGACTAAATCTTATCTAAATTTTTGAATTAAACCTATAAAAATGTCCAATTTTAATATTCAATAGCGTTAAAGTAGGAAAATTTAATTCAACCGAACTTATTTTTTTGTTTCGAATAATTGAAACTTTTTGAAATTTTTTAAATTGAGTTCAGCCAATCAAGAGCTTCATTTGCCTTTTAAAATAAAAACATCTGTTATTTTTGATTTAAATATATTCATTTAGTATGCCTATAGATATACTTTTTAATGTTCTGATTCATATAATAAGGGTAATCAAGGAGAAGGATGAATTATTATATTTAGAGCATTTGATAGATTTAGTGCCATTTTACTTCGTCGATATTCAATCAATAAGTACCTTTTACTTATCATATAAAAAGAAATACATCATGGCAATGCTTTAAAAAAAAATTCATGAAAATAAATTAAACTATTTGTGTTTAATAATTGTTCAATAAAAAAAATGATTATAAACATCTAAAAAGTTTTTTGGCCATCTTAATTCAATTACAATAATTAATAGAATTTTTACATGTTTTAACAGATATTTAATTATTATTTTAAATGAGAAAAAATATCATTAACTAATGCGCATGAGTATTAATTATTTGTGCGAGTGTCTTGCTTTTTACCTGCCATAGAAAAAATGACAAAAATAGCACCAATCAACTATCAACTTAAATAAGTATCCAAAATCGTAAACATGAAAATTTACCGTTTAGATATAGAATTCTACCCAAAATATGTTTGGACACGCATGAATCAAGACAATACGTAATGGGCCGAATTTCATACAATTCTATTAATCAAAGATTCAAAAACATGTTAAATCAGAGGTTAGACTATATAGGTTGCTGAAACAACGGTAGTTGTTATCAATTATCAATATCGATATCGTAGGTTTTTTTCCAGTTTTTTATGATTTAGCTATCTACTTACGATCGTAGACATATTCACAAGATAGCCAGAAGTCATTTGTCTGACAGACTTATTATCTGAAAATGTCGCATAGCATTTGTATCATAATTGGTCAATAGATTTAGCATACTGATAAACACAACTTCAGATAGAGTACGTCAATTTAAGTCTCAATTATGAAAGTTATATTAAATTTATTTGGGTTTAAATTAATTATACTACTGCTTTTCATCTTGATGCGAGCGAATTCGTCGAAAGCTTACATCGACATCCAAAATATATATTTAGAACTGGCCTCTCAAAGAGGAGGTGACTAGGAAAACTCACATTGGTTTTATAAGATACGTGAACAGCCCAATAGACAACCTAAAAACATCATTAGCAAAATTAGTTAACGGATCTTCTCGAATATTTAATTTGATAAAAACCAAAACGCATATCAAGGTTTACCATCCAAACTATCAAAACAATTTAGTTCTTTATGACCAACACAAAAATTATCATATGTAATGAGAAAAGAAAATGTCCTTATGAATTTGCCAGATGCATAAATGTTTAAATGCGATACGACGTCTCTCAATAGTGTCTATAAAATCGTTATGAAGGTCCATTTGAAGCTCTAAAAATATTTATATAGCATTAAAAAATGATTTTAAGGGTACAATCGAAGTATTTTAAATAGACAGGCATAAGCTCACCCTATAAAAAAAAATTCATTTAACGACGGTGTTGAAAAAATAATACAAAAAGAGCGACAAACGAAGAAGGTCCAACACGATTACCTTTAGTAGATTGAACGATTTTAAAATATATATATATAATTGATACCACTAAAGTCGACAGTTAAAATGAATCCTAAAGATATCTATTTTAAGTATTATAGAGAAGCAAGTACCAAATATTCTTACGCGATAACCTGTGATCAATTTCAATAATTTATTTTTTTTAATAATATGATGATTAAATATTATGGTTTCATTATTTTTAAACAAAATTATCTTTTAAATGGCTTCTACACAAGGAAAAAATTTATTTGAGAAATTTGTTTTTTTTTCTGAAAAAATGGCGTTTGAAAGTAAAAATAATTAAAATTTTTTGCTGTTAGAAAATGAAGCTTATAAAATGTATGAGCCTGGTAAACTACCACATTTAAAAATAATTTAATTAAAAACTAAAATGGATTTAGGGTTCAAATTATTCTTTGTTTATATAAGGAGCCTGTTTCTGTACTTTTAATATATTTATAAAAGTTTTTATATAACATAATTTTTTCATGAGCCAGTTAATTCTAATTAAGATTTTAGCTGTATAAATATTAAGAATATTGATCGAAATTATTAAAAGCGTATTTTAAAATTATAATTTAAGAAGTGTAATTTAATTTAGTGTATTCGTAAGTCAATTCAAGTTTGCCGTTTTTAATTATTCTGAAAAGCTCAAAAAAGAAAAAAAAGGAGAAGAAAGTCGATAAAAATATTAAGAACTTATGGATTTATAAATTTAAACCTTCTTAAGAAAGATTATTGCACAATTATTTAAGCCATTTCGACAAAGTTTATCATCTTTATGAATTAAAAATAGAAAGACAACAAATTACCAATTCTTCATGATATAGGCGGAGAGTCCTATAACCTAATAGCGTGTAATTTTAAGAGAAATCTTATAAGAACTTCATACTCCGACGCCAAAAACTTTTTAACTTGATATTTTATCAAAAAACATCATTGCTACTGAAACGATTTCATTTTCACAAATATGAATGAGAAGATAAAAACTTTGTGACTTACTTAATTAATGTGTAATGAGCAGCAAAAAACTGCTATTTTTAATCAAACATTGATGGAAGGTCGAGGGACTAGTTTGTGGTTAGACTAAAGCACAAAGAATTCAAAAGAAATGTTTGTATAGAATAGAAGAAAAAATTTTCTCTAAGCGAGCTTTAAAACTGACTTCGTTTTAGAATAGGGCAAAAAACGGGTAAATTCTGAAGTTGTGTTCGATTCTGCAATATGTATTATAAAGTTGGAGTCAAATGAACAATTGCTAACCTTCACTTATGACACTCAAGACAAAAAAGGACACAGAAGGTAAAATTACCAGCATAGTGCGCTAGCGTCTTGTTCACCAACACTATAATACAGCCAAAATTGTTTTTGCTTTGACCATTATGCAAAAATAGGAAGAACAACGAGAGACGGTACATTAAAACAGAACAAATAAACAATCTGTTAGACAAATGAGGAGCTAAATTTTTATAATTTTTTAGCTGTTTCTTTTCTAAATATAAATTTAAGAATACTTATGAAGGAAAAAAAAAGCAGGCGTAGTAAATTATTAGATTGCGGTATGTGAATAATTGACGCCGCCATTGACGCCAGACATTTTGACGCCAACACATGAATTATTTTTATCCATAAACGCAATGATTTCATAGAGGATTTAATAATTTAAGGTAGGAAAATTACTAATTGTTATTTCAATCAGAAAATTGTTTTAAATCGGCATATGTGTATCAAAACGCATTTTTTAATTTTTGAGCCTATTGTTAAGTTGTTCACATATCTAATATCATCAATTTATCGTGAAATTAAATAAATAGATCACGATACTATTTTAAGACAAACATTTTTGTATTTCCGCATCATTTAGAGGAATTATAATATTTTTTTCAATTTTACACTCACAACATCATTCATCTGTAAAACATAATGCATTTTCACTATAAAAAAGTGTTTAATCTGGCATAACAAGCAATTTAATACAAAACAAAAATCAAACATTTATTTTGTTTATTGCACAAATTTAAAAATTTTTTTCTAGAAACTCAAAGATTTCAGATGTTTTATGTATAAAATAAGCTTTAATATTGATTAAAAGGAATAATAGTTTCGAAAAATACTAGATAGACTAATTCTAATGAAAAATTTTTGAATAAATCACCAAAGATATTCGATTATGGTTCTATTTCTACATAAATTGACGAGATTTCTTATTCTGATATAAGTTTCGAGATATTTAAGCCTTTTTTGGGTGATTTTCCCCATGGTTTTCTGTTCATAGAATAATAAATGAACCATAGTGATAAAATTTTGGCTGTTTTTTGATTAAATTTATATCAATGATACTAATTTTATATTTAAGACCATAAATTTGAAGTAAGTTTCATCATTTATTAGTCAAAATAATCTACGAATACGTATAGGAAAGCAATGAATAAAGTAGATTAGACAGTGGTTATTTTATCGGTATTAATTTAATACATAAAAATTATAAGCAGAAGCTTATTAAAAGTTAAATAAGCTATGAAATAAGTAGAATCAATTTTATCTTACAAAAATCTATTTGACATCATGATGTCCGGCTTCAAAATGTTCTGATTCGTAAGGTTGACATTATTACCATGGTTGCAGGGCAAGGTTCAAGGATGAATTTTCTAACCAAATAAAAATTTTAAGTTTAAGCAACTTTTCGTCATGGATTACAAAGTTTGAATTCGTTTTTGATGCGAATTTAATAGTAACAGACGACGAAAAGGCTAAGATACTACCTGTCTATAAAGTAGGCTAAGCCTTGAACGTATATAAAATGTTACATAAGAATAATAAATAAAGTTTCGTGCAATCATAAACGAACTTACAGAAAAGTTTAGAGGAGAACGTTTTACCGTCAAAAATGAATTAAAAAAGTATAAACTAGCATCAACTAAATCATTTAGCTCTTATGCTCACAGAAAAAAAAATTTGGAAAAATTTGTTCTCCGAAATTTTCACCCACCCATGAATTGAAACAAGTTAAGATATGACAAAGTTGTCGAAGTGGTTCCATGAGAGTTTGGAAATGCAAGTTTGTTGGACTCAACTGTCAATACGCTTTATCATGCAAATTATAAATGCAATTGCGTAAAATCTTAAGAGTCACTTGACGCATTGCATATTTCTACCTCTAGATTCTAATTCCTTTAATATGAAAACAGAGATAATGATATCTCCAAAAAAATTGGATGTTTGACAAAGGAAATAGAAGAACTTAGACTCGATGTGATCTCGACAAATGTTAACGCAATATAACTGAGTCGACCATCTACTTCACGCTGCTTCTACTGCAAAAATTTCGATCATAGAAGAAATTATTTTCGCATCCAAATTAACAATATCAATAACAGTTTCCATTTATCAACAATTTATTGTAATTCTGTTAACAGTCAAGGCGAGCTAATGATATTATATCAGGGAAATTCGAAGGAATCGAAATCAAAAGCATTATTGACACTGGGTCTAGTATATCACTGACGTCGAAAACAATTATAATTTATATTTTTCGAAATTTCTATTAATTAAGTCTAAAATTATTTTTTATGTTGCAAAAAAATCCAGAATACCTATTTAAGAAGTCATCAAATACTTTAATAGATAGGAAATTTTTCATTTCTACGTATCAAAATCTCTGCAAGGAGTAAAATTTTCGGAATGTATTTTTAAGTAGATTTTGAATTTAAGATAATTAACTCAATGTATCATAATATTATTGCTCAAATTAAACCAGATAAATCATGTCAAATAAGTAAAGCATCTACGTCTTTAGAGTATAAAATGTCGAACTATTAAGTTTTGCACATTCCAGTTATAAAAAGGCAAAATACTGCATCCGCAAACGGCCCATAGTATTAAAACATATTTTTGATAAATTCTCAAATATTTTTATAAAAACTCCTGGTAAATGCGAAAGTGTTGAATATCGGATGGAATTACTATCGAAAACAACCTAAAATGTTACCCATGGCAATAATCTGTAGATTTTAACGTATTTTTAAAAAGCAAATTAAAGAGAGTTGAAAAGAGCCTCATCAGTCTAAGCTACAAGCGTTTTTTGTGATCCTCCATTTCTCATTCCCAAAAAAGATTTATTTGTTTCGATTATCAGGCGCTCATCAAAATTATGAAAAAATCGAAATACCCACTGCCCTTATATATGATGTGCAGAAAAGATTAAAACGATGCAAAATTTTTTCTACGATCGATCTGTTACGGAGACGATTAACAAAACTAATTAACAAAAATTTACGTTATAACTTTTATTACATTTACAAACCTATTTCTGTCCTTATTTACACATGAAGAACACAACAGAAAATAATTGACGTGGTTGGAAATAGCACTCCTAAGTTAATACAGTTATTACAAGAACAAATTCGCTTACAACAAGAAGATTCGAAAGAACAGCGAAGAATATTACAAGAACAACTGAACGAAAAGACAAAAAACGGATGAATTGCTTAAGATGCTGAAAGATGAAGGAAGTCAATCTACATTTTCTACATCTAAATTTATGCCAGTTGATAGTTGTTCAGAACTTTGAAAAGATTTTCTCGCACGGTTTAATACGTAAGTTAGTGCGAATTCCATATCGAGGGATAAAATATCTGAGGTTTTCCTAACAAACCAAACCACTGAGGTGTAAAAGCTACTAACAACCACTTTCCGGACAACAAAGTTCCCCGAAGAACATAAACAAATTAAACATGGAAGACATCGAAAGTTTAATGAAGAATAATTCAATCCCAAGCTTTACGTTGTGAGAGAATGGTATTAATATTGGTCTGATATGAACCGTAAACCTGGGGAGACGATACAAGAATTATCAGAACGAATTAGAGGAGATGATGCTAGATGTGATTTTAAAAACCTAGCTGATCCACAAGATGAAGCTATGAGAACACGTTTTATGTGTTGTATTAAGAATGAAGCAGTGTTTAAGTCCTCATTCAAGTTTAAATGCGATAAATTAACTCTTTCTCAAGCTATAGAAATGACCGCAGAAAAAGAAGATGCAGCCAGAGTAGCCAAAGAAACAGTTTATGGACAACAAAACACGAAAATTCAAGAGATTACAAAAATGAATCAATTGAAAAATACAAAAGGAAGAACGAAAAATAAAGAATACAAAACTAAACCTAAATACCCATTTCCGATAGGCACGTGTCGTAGATGCGCCAAAAAGCATTCAGCTAAGAAATGTCAGCATCAAAATACAACATGCAACTACTGTACAAAACGGGTCATTTAGAAAGAGTTTGCTTGAAGAAAAAAAGAGAAACTGAGAAGCTAAAACATATTTCGACAGTTCCAACTTATTCTGTGAACAAAATTGATTATCGAAACCCTTTTATGACAAAGTTAAATTTGAACGATAAAGAATTCAATTTTAAGGCTGATACAGGATCACTAGATAATTTCTGCTTAAAGAAGGTATGGGAAGATTTGGATGCACCTCATCTTAAAGATCCACATATTCATTATCTTGTCGTTACGGATGATCGATTACCAGTGATAGGAACATTTTACGCGTCTGTCAGTTTAGGCGCTAAACGAAACTATTGCCAGATAGTATTCAATGTACTGGACAAAGAATTAAACCTGGTTGGCAGAACTGGTTTACGTTATCTAAAGATCGATCTTAATTCTTTGCTATCGAATAACAAATCAGATAATGAGAAACAGAATTTCCAAGGCTATTATGACAGTGACCCAATGTTTTTCGACAGAGGAAATAAAAAATGAGGGAAAACATGCGCATAATTATTTTTGTATTTTTTCCCAATCGATTTCGTCAATGTCTCAAGTTATTTCGACAAAAAACAAAAAAAAAATGGAACAAGCGATGAAGATCGTTCAAGAATTATCAAATCATATTTAGAAGGAGAAAGTCCCTCAAAAATTTCTAATATTTTGAAAATTAAAAGAACAACCGTTTATTCAATCATAAAGGTGTATACTTCTTCTAGGCAAGTTGAAAAATTTACAAGAGGTGGACAAAATTCACAAAAATTATCGCCAGAAATAAAAGAAGAAATTCGTGCATGGTTAGATAATGATTGCACGCTTTCACTGCGGGTAATTTAAAGGAAAATTATAGAGATTTTCGGCATAAGTGTTGGCAAAAGCACAGTGGATAGAGCAATTAATAGCTTTCATTATTCACTTAAAAAAAGATCTATTATCCCTGAGAAGCGAAATGATTTAAATTCAATAAATCTACGTCCCATGTATGCGACTACTTTCATAAATAATTTGGCAACTTTTCGAGAAAACCAAATAATTAATATTGATGAGTTTAGCATTAATGATTCGATGCGTAGTCATCGAGGACGATCTATGATAGGAAAAAGAGTAGTTAAAGTAGTGCCAGCATTAAGAAGTCGGAATATATCTGTTTGTGCCGCCATGCATGTGGATGGAGTGCTAAATCACATAAGTCAATCTTTTGATTTTAATTCACAATCGTTGAGATATATATTGTTTCTCTTCGTCAGGAAATAAGAATAAAAAATATGGGAAATTGTCTATTCATAATGGACAATGTTGCATTTCATAAATATGCTAACATTAAATCAATTATTAACCGAGAAAATCATCAATTATTATTCTTACCACCCTACTCTCCATTCCTTAACCCGATTAAAAACCTATTTTCCAAGTGGAAAAGCATAATTCGGTATTCTAATAGCACATCCGAAAAAATGCAGTTAGAATCCACCAGTGATGTTCAATTCAGGTTCGAATCGATTTTTTTTAAATCAACAAATTTTTAATACTGTGAAAATCTCGACAACCATATTGATATAAGAATTAGTTCTATATTTCTAATTTCTGCTGAATTTATGTAATCGTACTAGCAATAATTCAAATGAATATGCTTATTCTGAATTTTTTCTCATTTTTTTTAAATATACAACCACTAGTTGTAAGTGATGACTCATATCGGTAATTTGTACTTATTTGACATAAAATTTATTTATATAAAAGTACAAATATGGCCTAATGTGCTAATAATTATACTAGGTTAAAGCATTGTAGCGTCTCCCGTAATTAGTAGCAACATATTCAACGTCATCACACGATGTAATATTGGGAATCGCTTGAAATTGTTTGCAGAATAATATGCGCAAAAACTGATTAAATTAAAAACAACAAGTCAATATAAACAATAAAATTTTAATAACTTCCAACTCTTAGATCATATTTTTGCAAAAAAACTTTAAATTTCTAATAAAAATAAAATCGACAACTTTTTCTATATTATATCACTAATTACTTGCTACTGTTTAGTGCAGTAAGTGACAGTGGTTTCATAAAATATTGCAAGACCCCAAATTCTATATTCATTATAAAATCAAGTAATTTTGTACTCAAATTTCTTAAAATTAATTATGAAGAGGTCAAAAGTGACATTTGCGAGAATCTTTGACCTGTAAAGCATTTTAGCTAAATAGCCGATATTTGATCAGGTCGAAAATTAGAAGGTTATCTTTAAATTCAGCTCAAAAATTTTGCTAAGATTTTTTAACCATATTCAGCTGTGATCTCTACACAGTTGGTCTGAGAGAGAAATGGCAGTGACAAAATTTCAGACGCAATAGAATAATGTGTGTCTAATTGGAAACTGATTGCGAAGTTTTTTCTCTCTTGAAGTACAATGCCTTGACAGAGAACAAGGCTAGTAGTGTGCTGATTGAAAAAACATTTTATCGGTTCACAATTATTTTTTTGGACATTTATTAAATCTTTATAAACAAGATGCATAGAAAGCTCTTAAAAATATACAGCTTAGTGTCAGAAAATTAAAAGATTTAGTCACTTCTTTCAATCACAACACATTGCTGACCAAAATTTTGAATATTACTAAAGAGTAGCTTGGAATGCTAATAGATGAACTGATAACAGATGTATCAAAAAGTTTGAAAATCTTTCTTTAAATGTTTCCTAAATTCGTGTAACTTCAGCGTCTGAATATATATCACTTACTCTATGCTTCAACTGGTATAGAACTAATAAACTAGTGATGAATGCGAATATTATCATTTGACACAAAATATAGTCGAGTTTCAAACTAAGTTTAATGCAGCTACGAAAATCGCTTCAAATTAGAGCTGTCACCATATCTATTGGACACCTTGTAGATTAAAATTTTACTAAAAACACTTAATATAACAAATAAACACCGTCCATAAATGGATGACCTAACTGACGAATCAGCTCAAAAAAATATACAAAGAATTGGACAGAATTAAGGTCTGACATCTCACTGTTGCTCGAAAAATTTGGTGATTCTCATATTGAGGAAAGTATTAAAAGATAATTTTAGCAAAGTTAGTTGCTTACTTGATCCAATATTGAAGTCTTTATACAACGAGGGTCAATAAATACTAAATTTTGTAAATAATTAGATCTAGATGACCATTATTTGCATATATTGGATTCATCAGCTTCTAATGTCCTAATTAATAATAACGTCGGGTATGCTGAATCTTCTGAACTAGATCAAAATATTCTTAATATATAAACTCACAATCAGAACTTTTGTAATGCGATAGAGAATAAGCTGGCTGAAAATAAACTATAAGACTCTTATTACCTGATTTTGATATAAATCTAATAATTTCTCAATTGAACGCTGAAATTTGATGATATAGTAAAAATACGCTCACAATTATATGATGGGGACTTGTAATTTTATTTTAAGTCGCAAAATTTAGAAATTTTCTTACTAGCTTGCTTAGCAGAGAATTTTTTATATATCCTGGGAAAAATTTTTTTACCCCGCAATCTAGATAATTTTAGCATATCGCAGTAGTTTAAATCCCAAAATTGCAGTAAAACTGATATACAGTGATACCTAGCATAACGTACTTAATTCGTTCTTGGAGAAAGTACTTTATGTGAATCGAACGTTATGCGAAGCACGCTTAGTACTTAAATAAAATAACAAAAAAATTAATTTCGATGTCGACAAAAAAAATTTAACTTCGGATTTCAGCAATTTTGTGTGTTGATATCGTTCAATCTCAAAAATATATCGTATTTTATAACAAATACTCTTGCTTAATCGAAATAGTTGAATCTGATTTAGTTCGTTGTGCGAAGCAAGGTTCGCTATGCGAGTTATCAAAAAGCACTAAAAAAAGTACGTTATGCGCAGCGTACGTTATGCGAGGTATCACTGTATCTCATTTAAAACTGCAGGGTAGAATATATTTTATATTATATTACTTTTTTAATAAAGTCTGTAATCATTTACAGCTATGTTTTAGCCTCTATGAATTTTTAACTTTGTATATTTACTCTTGTTTGTGTTAATTAATTTAGATCTATAGTTGATTTTACTATCAAATAGCACCACTAATTAATCAGATAATTTTATGTCCTAAATTTTAAATTTTTAACAACTCGAATAAGACTCAATATGTTTTTGAAAGAATCGTATCGAATCGAATCGAAATATTTTTTTACCGAATCGTCCAACACTAGAATCCACATCCAATGCAGTTTTTCAAATTTCTCTCAACGATTGCAGAAATTTTTACACTCATGCGTTCGGGTATTTAACTAGATGCTTATAAAGGGAAATTATATAAGATGGGTAAAATTTAAAATATTAGTTTTATTTTTCTGTCTAAATTTATTGGGACACTGACGAAATTGAATGGGACAAAAATAAATAAATTTTAATGCGCATAATTTTTCCGCCATTTTTAATCTTACTGTCGAAAAACGGTGGGACATTGTCTAAATAGCCTTGAAATTCTTGTAAAATCAAACCAAATAAACGTTGTTAGTCAAACGAGTGACCTTGGAAGAATTTTATAAACAAATTGTGAAAATTTGTGTGAAGATTTCCCAGATTTGATCAAAAATGAATTGGGCTGTCTTAAAAACTTTAAACTGGAAATAAAATTAAGACTAGAAGCAACTCAAATATTCTGTAAATCTTGTACTATACCCTTAGCACTATACGAGGATCTTAATCTTGCATACGAAGCAGGAATTAGGAAGGGAATATTAGAAAAAACAATTTAACGAGTATGGCACACCTGTTGTACCTATTCGAAAGGCACATATACAAGGTTAATCTGACAGGAAACTAAGAGTTTGTGGTGATTACTCGGTAACAATAAATCCAGAACTCGAAAGACATCGACAATCAATGCCAGTTCCAGAAGAACGTAGGAGAAAGCTGAGTCGAGAGTTTTACTTTTCAAAAATCGATCTAGACGATGAGTATAATCAAATTAAGTTAGCTCCAGCTAGTCAGAGACGATTGTCGCTAAATACGCATATTGGCGTTCTTCTTCAAAAGTGATTGCCTTTTGGAATTATGTCGGCTCTGGGATACTTCCAAAAGATCAATGAGAAACTTACGGGGAGTTTAAAAGGTTAGACAGTATACTTGGATGATATCCTTGTAAGTGATAGCAACTCACAAGAACACCTAAAAAACCTAAAAAGTTTATTTACTTGTCTACAAGAAAATAGAATTCGATGCAATAAAAACAAGTGCATTTTCGCAAAGGCAGGAGTAGAGTATCTTGGTCATACTCTATCAATGCATGGAATTTCTAAAGAGTCGAAAGTTGAAGCCATTTTAAGAATGCCTGCTCCAACTGACGTAAGCAGTTTGCGTTCATTTCTGGGTTCTGTTATATTTTACGGAAAATATATACAAAATTTGCTCACATTAACAGAGCCACTTACACGATTGACTCGCATGGGCAAACTTTGAAAATGGGAAGCAGAACATCAGACAGCGTTCGAACGTCTTAGGAAATATTATGTACGGATACTGTACTTGCTCATTTCGATCAAAGTATTCAAATTGGAATTACTTTCGACGCCTACGAAGTAGGGATAGGAGCAATGTGTTTCCACAGATATGAAGATGGTAGTGAACGTCTTATATCGAATGCTTCAAGACCCTTACAGAGACTCTAAGGAGATACAGTCAAATTTAAAAGAAAACTGTAGCTGTCTCTTTTGCATTGAAGAAGTTTCACGCTTTCTTGTACCCTCGACATTTACTTTTAGTAAGAGACCACAAACCTCTAAATACGATGTTTGGTCCTTCAAATGGTATATCAATAATGGCTGCTAATCGTTTGGCTAGATGGGCATTACAATTGAGTAATACGATTTCACAATTAAATTTCGAAAATCGGAAGAACATTGCAATGCTGATATTCTTAGCCGATTACCCATCGGCCCGGATATCTGTTTCGATAGGGTGGAAGAACAGAAAGATGTTAAAGTGGTATGTTTGGTAAAGAACGTTAGTTTACAGCTTATAAATCTCAACCCTAAGTTATTGGCAAACGAATCAAGCAAAGATCCATTAATTAGCAAGGTTATGTGATATAACAAGGAGGGGTGGCCACAAACAATCAATTCAGAAGAACTAAAATATTACAAAAAATTAGAAGACTCACTCTCGACTGAAAATGGCTGTTTATTTCATGGTTAGAGAATAATAATACCTGCAAATCTGAGAACAAAAGTGCTTGAATTGTTGCATTTGGGTCATTTCGGAATGCAAAGAATGAAACAATTAGCTCGTTCGATTGTCTACTGGCCTCACATTGATGATTGTATTGAAAAATTAGTTCGAACATGTTCAGCATGTGCCGAATATCAAAATAAACCCTCACAGCCATCAAATCACCCTTGGATGTTACCTGACAAACCGTAGATAAGAGTGCATCTTGATCATGCAATCAATTTCCTAGGCACAAATTGGTTAGTGGTGATTGATTCTTACACAAAATATCCATGCATTCACCAGACAAATACTGTTACTACAAGAGCCACTACGGAATTGTTGGAGGAAGATTTCTCACATTTTGGGTATCCTCACACTTTAGTAACGGACAATTCTACCACATTTTTATCATCAGAATTTCAAGAATGGTGTCGTAAGCGCGGAATTATACACTTGACTGGAGCTCCTTATCACCCCTCGACAATGGATCTGCTGAAAGATTAATTCAATCCTTCAAACAATCACTACGAAAATCATCATTGCCACCGAAAGCCGCTTTACAGGAGTTTCTTATGCAATATAGACGGACGCCATTAGATGTAAGTTACTCTCCGAGCGAACTTCTTAATGGAAGGCAAATACGAAGCCGCATAGACACTATTATTCCATGTCCAGCCTATATTGCCCAAGGTAAACAAGCAAAAGAAGCAACAAAACAACAGTTTAAAGAGACAAATCACGTCGTTTCAACAATAACATTCAATTATAAACAAAATGCCCCACGCTACGCTCTATATTTTGGTCCCAAGAAAACTTTAACGCCAAGATGGGTGCCAGCTGTAGTGACAAAAGTGTTCGGTACGCGAAGTGTCAATGTTCGTGTATTGCCAAGAGGTCCAACATGGCGACGACATATCAATCAATTACGTCCACGTTACGGAATCAAAGAAGAAGACGACCCAGCGGAAATTGTAAACGAAGCCTGTACTACAACGCCCAGGATAACCGAAAAATGAGAAAACACAGTCAAACGTCCTAACACTAAAAACCCAACAGGAACCGTAGACTATTCACAATATCCCCGTCGATCTGAAAGTTTACAGAAAAAAAGAGCTAATATCGCTTAGGAGATTTCTGAGCTGGCAATGAAGTGTTACGGAGACAATTAACAAAACTAATTTACGAACATTTATGTTAAAACTTTAATTAGATTTACAAACGTGTTTCTGTTTTTAATTACACCTGAAGAACATAACACGATATAATTTCTGGATACTGGTAGGTTCAGGCTGCAGAGTGCGACATCGAAAAAACACCATTTAGCTTTGGCTACCAGTTTTTTATATATGAATTTCTTTGAATGTCGTTTGGCTCAACAGGAACCTCTTCCCCTTTTCAAAGTTTGATGAATAACATTTTTCGTGGAATAGATTGTGTAATTGTATACAAGAATTGCATAATATCATTCTCTGACTCAATTATGAAAAATATAAGTGATCAAAACATAGTTGTAAAATTAATGTATGAAAAAATTTGACAATAAACATCGCCAAATCGAATTTCGATGTTCCCAAAATAAATTTTATAGATTTAGTGAATTTTATTAATGTTAAATCAAACTAGACCTGGCCAAACGCACTGTTATTAGTACTATATACGACAAAAAAAGCAAAATAATGTCTAGCGCTTTATAGGGATGGCTTTTTATTATCTTCGATACATGAAGGATTTCTATAATATTGCTACTCTTGTAAGTTAGTGTAACCACCACTGAAGACTTTTACTGGAGGCCTAAATTGAATAATTGTTCAAATATCTAAAAAATATTTTTCTTGTGAGCCGGTCTTAGCCTATTATGACATAACTTAGAATTTAAAGTTATTAATGATGCTAGCAACGTGGCTCTTGGATGCATATAAGAGCAGGATAAAATTTTGCTAGCTTATGCCTTTCAAGATCTCAGCAATTCTGAGAAACGTTTTTCTATATATGAGTCGAGATCACAAGCTATTGTATAAACCGTGAGAACCTGGAGATACCATCTTTTTGGAAAACCATTTGCCATTCATACTTATTGGAGCCTTTGAAATGTTTTCTGAATATTAAAATAGGTAATGAGAGTGGAAAGATGGCTGCAATCATTCAAGAAGTTTAAATTTTAGTTATGTATGAGAGCAGTTCGAGTAATTTAAATACTGACGATCTATCAAGAATATGCCTTATGATCGAATTAGAACCAAACTTATGAGAGCCTAAATTTAAAGAAGAACAAATAAACAATATTTACATTTTGAAAGTCCGGATGAAATTAAAAAGTAATAATTGTAAAAAAAATAAAGACGATGACGTACTAATAAAAAAAATATAATTAAATCGACATTAATTGAATATAGATAATGCAATTTTATATCAGAAAAATTCTATTACACTGACCAACCACCTCAAAATTACAAAATGATTCTCCCTAGTTTGAGGCATAAATTACTCTCGTTTTGACACAGATCATTATGAGCTTTACTTTGTGGTGAAAAAAAAAACTTGATAATGCATTAAAAAATCGACTACTGCCCTGAAGTTTATACTGATGCTAGTAATTTTATTTGGAATTTTCATGAATGTCTAATGGCAAGTTGACATAAAGGAAAATTTAAATTAGAACATATATTCATCTAAAAACCTTGGGATAGGGTGTCACGTTACATCCTTGAGCTTGCCCTGTTTTCAGAAAACAAATATTAGATCATTTGTCAAAACTACTTTAAAAAGTAGCTGCAAGCTAATCCAATAAAAAACCAACTACAAAAGCTATAGTTAAGCAATACTGTCAATATTTTCTGGATTCGGATTCCAGCAAAAGATACTGTGGAACTGTTTAATACTGTGAAATAGTAGATCAGATGAACGTGATGATTATATTGGCGAAAAGGGTAAGATGAGTCAAAAATACTTGAAATTTGAATAATTCGACTAAGTAAAAGAAGAGTGGAAATATTATCTGGAGAGGTTTGAGCTAGCGGGAACGTTAGAAGAGTTAACTGACAAATCTGATACCAACAAAAAATCGATAAAGCTTTCGCTCTTAGACGCAATAGGAAAAAAACACTTCTAACGCATAAGTGAAAAATTTACTGAGAAATCAGTCGAACACATAACATATGCTCAGATTAATGAATTCATGGAAAAAAGTATGGCGCAAAACGTAGTTTAACCTTTGAGCGATTCCTCTTCTCAAACACCTGTCGAGATGTGAATAAGCATATCGGCGACTTCCTTATATGGTTACAAGAATTAGCGGTTCATTGTGAGTTCAAAGACACTCTCGAAGATAGAATCAGAGACCAATATATTATTGGAATCGGAGACAAAATATTGCAGAAAGAATTTTTAAATCATTATCAAGACAATTCAATAAGACTGGATGATGTCGTGAAATACTTGACTTTGTATGAGTAGGCTTTCCAAAAATCCGATCCTATACACACATAAACCAGAGTTTTACCCCCACCACAAGACCCAAAAATCGTATATGCCGTTGAAAGAAAATGGCAAAGCGATAAGGAAATGGTTAAAATTAACCCTAAAAACCACTGTCTTAACTGTGGAATAAAAAGCCATAGAAGCATGTCGGATTGTCCAGCCAAAGATAAAGAATGTGCCTTGTGCAAAATCAAGCGTCTCTTTACAAAAGTGTGCCGAAAATTTGACCGAGCAAAAGCTCAAATACAAAAAACGTTTACTTTTAGACCATTGTAATGAAAGTAGTTTTTATGATGACTGTACTGTTGTTAATGAAAATAAAATAAATCATATAAACGAAACCAAATTAAATGTCGAAAGTTGAACTGGATTCCGATTTAAATGAGCAAAGACACAGGAGCTGATGTTTCATGTATTAGAAAAAATATTTGGATCCAAATCGGGAAGCTTAAAACAAATCTAACAACACCTTTTAAAGGATATATTTGACAAAAAATTACTAATCTTAGAACAGCGCAATCAGATGTCACATTAGGGAAAACTCGCAAGAAATTAGAAGTTTTCGTGACGGAAGCAAGCGATGTTCTGATTCTAGAAAGAAACTTGTTGGCAAAATTTAAA
>JBBNEX010000069.1:0-77182 GCA_038021265.1 Cyprinella venusta | reverse complement strand
TGATTATTCAAAAGGCATCGTCAAAATAACTGATCCGGTGGAACTTGCAAGGCTATGGGCCCGCCAAAAGAATCGGTCTTCAATGAAATATGAAAACTTGGCTCGATCTTTGAGAACATATGTGACAAAGGGTATACTGGTTAAAGTACCTGGGAAGTTCACATTTCGTTTCAATTATGAAAAAATGGCTCCAGAACTAGTTTCTTGTATTAAATCACACTTCAACTAAATTAATTTCAATTTTTTGATATTTTTGAAAGAAATTAGCTTTAATCCAAATTCACTTATGTGTTTCTGTAATCTGTTGTTTTTATTATTTTCCACCCCACAAATAAAAATTCTAATATTTTTATAAAACCCATCAAAATATTTGTTTGTTATTACATTTTTTTAGTTGTAGTTCATATTTTGTGCGCATCTAAAACATTCATCAAATCAAAACTTATGTATAAATCCCCCGTATGATCTCGACCCGAGAAACTCTTTTCGGAGGTTTTTGCTTAAGAGAAAGAATAATCGTTTTTGTATCACACCCTGTAACCTAAATTAAATTATTTATTTGGATAACAAAAAATTCAATTTATTTATTATGATATTAATTTATATGTCAGTGTGATTAGCCCTTACCGCCACTGGGTTAGATGTCGACTTAATCACTCAACCTTTCTGTATTCTAATTTAGGAATAAAGCGAGACAATTAACGAGACTCGATTCATTTTGTCACTTAAGGTCAGCTATCTTCGAAATTAGTATCAATTTTGATTAAAAGTTTAAGAACTGTGTAAATTATAAAGTTATTACTTTTTAGTGTGTTTGTTGAATAATTTGTGCAAATGTTACCCTAAGCTCAAGGTTTTAATGTTTTAATAATGTCGTACGACGCATCAAAAATACTCCATGGCAAGTATTTCGTACAAAGGTCAAACATTCTTATTTGAAAATACATATAGTCCCAGGAATCATAATTCGACATTACATTAAGCATTTCTATATACTAATCCTTTAAATCACTGCGATTCCTTCTATTTTACAGATCATCCATTAAATCTACTATTCATATTTTTTATGGTCCGTTAACTGCTCATCATAATATGCCAAAAAATAAGTAAAAATGACTTTACTATGCTATATTTAAATTTGACCTAGCTAGTCGTGTACTGATTGATCTTGTAAATTATAGAAATTGTTTAGATAAAATTTATCAAACTTTCAACGCCGAACCGCATCCTGTGAAATATAATAAATTTTCTTTTTAAAATTTAGTTGTGCCAAAATTCTAATTAGACGATTTTTTCAGCATAGTAACAGGCAATGATCACGCTCTTGAACTCCAGTATGTTCATCATCCTTCCTCCAACATATTTCTATGTGGGTATCAGACTAATCAATTCGAGTTACGTAGTAACAATTTCATAATCCTTTCCCCATACATTAATAAAAATTTAAAACTATACATCCCAAATAAAAAAACTCCTTATTCTGTTCAATGAGTGTGTATACCCTTAACCCTAATAAGTCTTAATTACAACGGTTTCGATCAACATAATAGCCTATGCTTAAATCACGCGAATAAGTACCCACCATGTCAATATTAAAGTGCACAAATTTGTTTGGGTATAGAAACGTACTCTGATTTAAATTTATTTAATTTCTCGAGTCATTAGTTTCTCATGGATTTTAAAATCCCTTTAGTTTAAAAAAACCATTAAAAATTTTATAAATTTAGAGCATCCATGAAGAAAAAAAAAACTTTACCGTGATCACATATCGAAAGAAACCCATTTATCTTTCAATATCTGAATTTGCATGTTAAAATTACTTCCCTTCTATACGCTTGATAATATTTGCTCGAAAATTAATTATTATCTTTATGGTTTAATAAAATGATCTAAGTATTATGCGTTAAATTTCTGATAAAAAATTACTTTCCCTCTCTTGATTGATAATTCAATCATAATAGTATGCATGGGATCAGTTATCGCCTTCAATCAGTATTTTTCAAGCAATTGCTGATTTAACATCAAAAAATTGATGGGCCCTCATAAGTGTTATCTTTTAGTTAGAGGGTATGGTAGAGTGGTTCATATTCCCTTCCTTCAAAATAACTTGAGAATATTACTAATCAACTATCTCTTACTTTTGTTACGCATTATTCATCTGGTTAGTTGTTTAAATTTGTCGAGTGTGATATAATGTTAAAAAATACCTTTTCAAATTTCTAAACTTATCTGAGGCAAAACTTATTATAGTGATTCTTAATAATTTTTCATTGGTCTGGGGCAAAAATAAAGTTTTTAATGCCGTTAATGTGACGTTGTTCCGCTTTTTTATACCAAATGATTTCCCCTCATGAGTTTGAATGGATGTAAGCGATGCTACTATCAAGTCCTATCCTCATGTTTCGAATAACAGAAAGTCTATTCAAATTGACATGTCTATTGACCACTTATAAGCATCATATTGTCTAACGCTTACTTGATGGCCTCTCTCTTTTTTGAATCTCACCATGCAAGTTCTGCTAGCAGGCAAAGACGGTCTTTTCAATCTCGTATTACCTTTAATTATTTGCTTCTGTTGGATAAAAAAAAAGTGTACCGGCAGTTTAATCACGTGCTTCTAGTAAATGAAACGTATAACCATGTAAAAATCGAACCCTATCTTTTTATCATTTCTGGGCTGTCCTGTCAAATACCTGATCTAAGGATCCATCTCATAGATAACCAGAGCACTGTTAGAGTTTGCATATTTGATGTATTTTTCAATAAAGAGCGTATAAATGCATCTAAATAAAATATTCAGGTTTATCTGTGAAAACTTTCTACAAATTAGCTCTACATCTGTTTTAAAATGTATTGTCTTCTAGAAAATAAACCAAGGACGGCAATATTCCATCTTTTTGCTAGCAGGGTGTCGATTTTAGGATAATTGTGCATAAAATTTTATCTCTTGTCATTCAGCTTCGCAGTGATTGGAAATACGCGTCAAGAATTCTAAACAACCCTTAGGTAATAATCGCCAGTGGTTTTGCGTATTTTTCGATGTGCCCGGTGACCTTTTTTTGCTGTTGAAATTCTAAATTAATTTTTGATCGTGAGGAAAAACAATACTTTCATGCGTTGGGATGGCTATTCGCGATATGAGGGATGATTTGATGTCAGTGGTCGGAATACTCCATAACGTTTAAGTATTCGTTGATCAAATCAGTTGTTAGGAACTAGTCGTTGTAATTGAGTTTCGCCGTTATTTTATAAAATTAATAATACATTTCAGTTTTATAATAGAAATTCGAAACACTTAAAATTTTTACCAAATAAGATCTTGCCGCTCGGGCTTTTTATTACGACCATGGACGATTCCAGTTAGTTTGTACTAATTCTGAGCTAAACTAATAAGACTTTTACTCGCTTAATAATGATTGATAAGAATTAATTTGGTTGAAAATGAAGCCAATTTTTTGAATCCATAACTACAATCGAGATACATAAAAATACAAGCAATAGATAAGAAAGCCGGGTAAAATCATTATTAATACATGTTGGACACAAATTTTTAATTTTTAGCCTGACCGAAAATACTTATTACAATATCGGCACGGAACAATCATAAGTTAACCACCCGGTTATGATCAAATAGTCCTCTATTGATTCATGAAACCAGAGTATTTTTAGCCCAAAGCTTTCAGGATAAATCTTCACAGTAATTTTTGATATCTTTATTGTTAGTGATATGCCTTAATCTGTAGATATCAAAAAGCCTTTCTGACAACCCAGTCGAAAACATCAATTGCGGGTCATTAACTGTGCATTATGCTGGCTATTGATAATATATATGGTGGAAATCGATTATTTTAATATTTAGTTGACCTTAGGGGCTAGGTGGACATCTTGGTACTGGCATCGCTGGCACGATTTTATTTTAGCATTTCGAGTCTCAATTATAGATTTATAAACAAACTTAAATTAAAATTCAAACGCTGTGTGTTGTGGACCAGAGAAGGGATTCAAATTTGAGGCCAATTTACAGGTTCATGTTAATTATGGTTGAAACGCTCTTCACTCCCTACCCCGTCTGTTCCCTATCCAACTGTATAGTACCCCCTTTCTAGTGTTTCTGGTACTATTTAAAACGCATCCCAATTGCTGCACCATTCTAATTTTCCTCATCCCTTGTGATATAGATACCTATTCTAAAATAGGGAAGGAATTTGTCCGTAATCACAAAATTTGAATGACGTAAAATATAAGATATATCTTGTGAAAGAGCAATAAATAATTTGACCGCAATTTTATCCTACCGTTTTAACATAATGATAATATATGCAATTGTGTTTATGTAAATGTATCTTTGAATAACCTAGCAATGATTGTGTTAATTTTAATCAAAAGATCAACAATATTTGTCAATAGTAGGTGTTTTGTCCCCGAATTTATAGATTAATTGACAAAAGAACACTATTTTTAATCGAGATAAAAATTTTTCTACATTCTCGTTTCTATAAGAGCGTCTAATCAAAATAGGATTCGTAGTTCATAATCTTAATAGCTAGCATAACTTTGGTTTTTGTCTGGAATTAGTTTGATTCCCAAAAAAAGACAAAAAAATCAATAAATCTAACTCTAATTAAAGAGGTACCAATTAAGACTTATTATGTCTATTTAATACTTATTGTTTTTCGCGCTCAAAAGCATGTAAAAGACTTAATTATGACAATGATTACTATTATCGTACATGGTCTGCATTTTTTTCCAAGGTAGCCAGGCTATTTTACCCAGTGCTTTCATGCTCCTAAACGTTGTCTGTCTCAAAATTCTTAAATCTGACTGAATTTAAGCAATTTTTGTATGACTGATCGTAATATTGATGTTAGGTTGATAAATTGCAATCGAAGATTTAAAGCGCAGCTATTTGTTTGTACTATAGGTATTTATATTGTATTTTTGATTAAGCGTCAACTTCCAATAATTAAGAGTTACCCATCCAATAAATTTTTCTGGATCCTTAATAATAATAGCAAATATTTTTAAATTTGTTGAGCATTATCAGAGAGGACGGTAGAAACTCCATCTTTAACGCATAATCTTAAAAATCACGTGGGTTTGAGCAATGGATATATATTTACTAGAATTATCTTGGTTTCATAATTTGATCTTTGCCTTAGTCTTTAATGAGATGATCAATATGATTCGTTGCTCTTAGAAATCTAAATGATATTTCTGGAGCGTCAATTGATTCATCCAATATCAATAATATTCTGCCAATGAAGCATTTATACAAAAAGATTCAAAAAATTTCTACAGATTCTTTTCAAGTAACTGTAAATCCTAATCTACTCAAAAATTTATGCTAAGGTTTTTGATTAATTATTTTGTTTGTGATTAATTTAGTTTACGCGTATTCTTGGAGACTTGGACACGTGTACCAATCATTTTAGTTTCCCAATTAGGTTTTCTAAAATCGAAATAATCATATTAAATTTTTTTACTGTTGATCTAATTGGCACGTAAGTATTTGTTCTTAAAGACTGAATCTCTTTATGACAAAAACAAAGAAACCGAATATTTTGTCGTTAAAGATCAATTCCACAGTGTTTGGCTGAAATAAGTGTACAAAGAAAATTATTATAATAAATTGAGCGTAATTTCACCAGCATACTCGGTGTTTATATCAAAGTATCTTGCTGATGGGAAATAGTTATCACAACTCTTACTATTAAATGCTTACTTATTTTCTTCTCTACAGACTTTTATTTAAGATTTGATCAATTTCATAAAAACTTAGGGAATCCTAGAATATTTATTTCCATGCGCCGCTTTTCTTCGCATTCAACGCTGAACATTCAGCTAAATCAACAAAAAATTGTTCACCACCAATTACTAAATATTCCTGAACAGAGCGTAAAGACCCTCTAATGATTTTTCAGGTGTATTAAATTTCTGAGTTTAATTAAGTCGAAAACCTTATCCCAAAAAATCCCTGTATTACCGAAAGTTGTGATTTAAAAAAGTAAAATTTATATGAATCTAATGATTCTTAATACTTTTTTAGCTCAAATTTAGATCAAATTCCCATGCATCTCCAAATATTACAATATTTGTCCTAAAAACATATTTTAAGACTTTTTTCGCAGATTAACTCTACAAATAAAAAGATTATATGCTCGACATACCCCTCCATTTTTAAAATTGTTCTTTAAAATACTAAAATTTATAGGTTTTGAACAAAAAAATGTGTAATTAAAACCAATTTGCATTTCAATCTTTTGATCAACAAAATTTTTTGTGATAAAACTAAAATCTATGATAGGGTTTAACCATTGTAGATTCACTGTAACATTTTACAAGTATTCTTAACATTGAATCAATTCATATAATTATGGACTCAAAGCTTTATTATTTTCTTTAAATAGTCTATCTTGATCTTGAAATCATACAATCAACCCCTATCCTTTTTCTTTACCGTTTGAATCCAAAAATTTGAGTAGCTTTAAAAAACCCTTCAAAAGTTATTATTTGTTTCGCTTGAAATTGCGAAAATTAACAGAAAAATACGAATATTAACGTTAAATGTTGCGAAAATAACAATTTTCCATAAAATAATAAAACTGAACTAAATTTTTAAACGTCTCTTGTTTGAGTGGATTAAGCTAAGTTAAATCACAGATGTGTATCAAAAAATCAAGTTTTTTTTCGCGTAACACTTATATATAGCTTATATAATCCAATTTTTGAGATCATCGTTTATGTATAATCTTCATTGTCTTTGTAAAATATAGTGATACCCAGCATAACATAATCCTTGGATAACGTGAGCTGCTCATAACGTATTTTTTTATGCTAAAAGATAACTCGCATAACGAACCTTGCTTTGTACAATGAACTAAATCAGATTCCACTATTTCGCTAAAGCGCGCGTTTTTTGTCATGAATTACCATGTGTTCTCGAGATCAAACGATATCAATGCACAAAATTGCTCCAAACCGAGGTTTTAATTTTTTATATTGGCACACAAATTAATTTTATTATTTATTTTTGTACTAAGCATGCTCTCCATAACTATCATTTCGCATAAAAAACTTACTCCTAAAACGAAGTAAGTACGCTATGCGAGTTATCACTCTACTAGGTCGAATACGAATCATTTTTCTTATTAAAAATTGAATATTTTTTTTTAAAATAATTTTGTAATTTGCAAAGTCATTCACTTATAGAAAAAAGATATGTTGAGACTGAAGAACGACTAAAATTCATATAATTTATCTTTTTAAAATCCTTTAAAAAGTCAATATTCATATATATCAAATGCATGATATGTATTGTGTGTGATAAAAGGCGCGCTCTGTTCGTGTGATCAAAATATGATTAGAATAAAATCAAATTCTAATTTAATTATGTGCGGGCAAATATTCATATTCGGTTTCCATTTTACCTTATTTCCGTCCTCAATCGTATAAGAAATAAGGAATTCGTATTCTGCCGAAAAGAAGGGGAATTGGATATTCGGTCCATTCTTAGTTTTTATTAGAAATATAAAGTTGTATGAAATCACATCACTTGATAGTTATTTATAATAATTGAAAACAATGAAAATTTTATGTTTAATGATGCAGATAATGGAATTTTGACTGAAAAAAACGTGCCAGTCAGTATTTGTCAAGAAGAATACGTCTAATTTCGGTGACGATAAGATTTAGCAATTTTATGCTGTAAAAAACATATTTAGAATTGTACAGAATATTTTGTGAGTTATTTATTATCATTTAAAGTATTTTTACACAACATTACTGCAATTTTGTTCATATGACAACTAGAAATTACGTTTCAAAGACATCGAAATTGCTTTTAAGATGTAGATTAGCATACAATTATAAATTTATTATATCACGATTATGACTGTAAATTATAAATTTTAGTAAATTGAATAACTATTTAGGCGTTAGATATCATAATTATGCATTCATGATATTTATAAATTGACGACTGTAGTATATTTTAAAATCATACGCCTTATTGAATTCAAAAATTTACAAAATTATTGATATTTAACGTAATCAATTTTATGTGATATTATTTGAAAAGAAGAGAGATATATAAATGAATGAATACCTCCCGGAACGATCTGTATTATTGTCTTTGATTAGATGTGTACACTAATATCTATTCATGGTAAATATATCATTTCTAAAAATAAAAAGAGTATTTTATATGAGTCAATCTATGAATAAAATCATATTTCTACCAGAGACATATTTATTGAAAATATTTGGCTAAAATATAATATAAAAGCCATATTAAGCATTTCATCTCTTTTAAAATATAAATCATCAAACGAATTTTGTAGAAATAGTTGAATCAACAAATGCGACAGAAATAATTTTATTTTCTTAAAATAAAAGGAAAAATATGAGTGTTATCCTATATCCTTAGCTTAAAAAATATTTAACCGTTAGTCATTAAATCGGTAATAAGATGCTATTAGCTAATTAAACTAATCTAATGAACAAAGAAGTTTATTCGTCGTCATATAGGTGCAAGCGCAAATTAAATTACCCCCAGTCATAAAAAATAATTTGCTTCAAAGATTTTTAATTTTATACATAAATTTAAGACAAAATTTAGATCATTAATCCCGTAATACAAACTTTTCTGTCAGTCTTATGCTACGGAATACAATCAATTAGTGAAAATTAAAAAATAATTTGAATCAATACTGAAAATACTTATGTAATCCTTACATGTCGGCAATTTTTACACCATGCACAAGACTCAATAGAGCATAGTGTTTATTTTCAATTATCCTAGTTATTAATAAATATAAATTTCAATTTGCAGACAATTATATCAAAAAAATCCTCATTAACGTATTTTATTAGAAATTATTTGACCAAACCACATCGGAAGGTAAAATTTAAAAATTTAGTGGTAATTTCGTAAACAAAATGATGGATTTGTCTAACTTTTTATTTTAAAACCGACTTAAATTGTATATTTATTATCTATGCATGCACATCATTGACCGAAACTAGTTTTGAGGTGCCTCGGATTTTATCTTGGTAAAAAAACTTATTATAATTTTCATTCAAAATTTTACGTGTGTTTATTAAGACCTTATGTAAATTAATAACACATATATTCAAAAATTTATTGTGTGACTACAAAAATCGATTTATTTTTCATATTTAACACATTTTTATTGATGCCCCTAGAAGATTTAGTGGAGTTTTTCGAACCTTTGTATGTTCCAGGCACCAGATAGAATTTTACCAATATCATATGCCCCGATCCAAGTTAAAAAAATGCTTTAGTTAATCGGCCTTTTTTCAAATCCCCAAGTTAAAATCCAACTGCCCCCTCACTTTATGGGTCGTATATCCCACTTTTGGAAACATTGATGTAAAGCGCCCATATCCATTTTATTAGTCTTGAACCTGCGTTATGCCAAAAAACATTTAAGTTGTCCTGTAATTATGGATGCAATTAAATACTTCATTGTCAAATGTCTGATCACAAAATAAGATTATGCATTAACATAAATTCATCGGATATAATGATTTTTAATTCAGAGAAATGATGCAGTTTAGTAAAAACAATATCAACTTTTAAGTGGATTTATAAGCTTGACCAACCTCTTTCCGGAATTTACGACAATTTAGGCATTTTATTATTTCCAGATAAATTCGACATGCACATTAATATTCGATCCAATATGTCAAATTTGAATTACTTCAATTATAATAAATAAGAAATACTTTATATAAAGCAAAAATCTAGATTCATGTGCTCAAAAAACTTCCCCCGTAATCTTTAAAAATATATGAAAGCAAATTTTATCAATAATTAATCAAGATAATAAGTTAAAAATGGTTATAATGAAAACACTTATTAGTAGTTAACAAAACTCAATCTGCCTTGAGCGGGCCAGTTTCACCGACCACACGTTGTTTTAAAAATAACCTAAAAAAATATTTTAGAAATCATGTCTTTTTAGAGATTAATAACCTATAATGGCACATTTTCATTTCTATGTATGATTGCATAACTTTTTTAGAATAACTAAGAAATAATGAATGAATAACCTTTATCTTCCAACAAGGTATTCAATATAAGCATGGTTGTCATATAAAAGAAGAAGTCTTAATTAAATTAAAATTATAAGTGTGAAAAATCCTAAAATATCTCTTACGATCGGACAATAATTTACGATTGTTTCTAATGTAAAAAACAAAAGTTCAAAATTCAAACTAATTGTCAGAAAAATCACCAAGAAGCCCAAAACTTCATTTAAATACTAAAACAGATTAATCTTAAGTTTGAAATTGGCTTTAACACGATGTTTTTTGGGTACAAATTTTATAAAACCCAGCATGGAGAACCAGTTTCTCTATTTTTCTACTGTTCGTGGGACGAAGTATCCAGGTCAAATGTAAATAAGCCATTATTAGATATTAATGAAATAATCATAAAGACTATTAATCCAATCTTCCAGCACATCTTAAAAGGGTTTTTTAATCTAAAACATATCGCAATTATTATTTTTTAATAAAATTTTGGTAAAGAAAAATTAGCCTTGCAAATAATTTATAGCATCAATCTCTATGGCGGCAAAGATCAGGCCTTAAAATTCATCCTTATTTTACAATTTTCCATTTTATATCACATTAGTATATTCATTTAGTGATATTTACGAATTAGATGTATAACCGTCCATTAAAAATCGATTCATTTGGTGGATTTAGTGTAAATTATCGTTAAATTATTTCCTAATTACCGAAAAATATTAATTCAAAAGTTATCGAGTTTTTCTTGGCGGCTACCTTGAAATTAAAAAAATATCCTCGAGAGTCTTTTAATCATAAATATGAGGTTTTATGACTTATAATCAAGAAATACCCACTCATAAATTGTTTAAACAAGTTTAAACATATCTTAAAAGATGCAGTTAATTTAATTCGAGATTAATTAAGGTCGACTTTTTAGGAAAATTTTATTTTTTTTACATATTAGATAGATTCACACAATTTATCATTGAATTAAACTTAACCGCACAGCCACCAATTTCGGTGTTATTCAAATAAACGCCTAAAGGCATTACTCAACAGATCCTATTTAGTGGAAAAATCAAGTGAGGTCTTTAGTATTGGCGGCAGAAATATTTTCGATCAATAAATGTCGTTTCCTTAACCGTAAAATATTTAAAGGGAGCGGGATTTTAAATCAAAATCATTAAAAACAGCAAGAAAGCAACCAAGGCATCGTATGAAAGCACCTTAAACTTTTTTAAATACTTTGCTCAAAAATGGGCTTCATCAAGATCAGCCTAGCTCAAATTTAAGCTAAAATTATTCCTAACTTGTTTAACTATACAAATGTTTTTGATAATTAACAAGCTCAATTCGAATCATTCTGAAACAGCATAAATTATCGAATCAAGAAAAAATTTACAAAAAATGTTTCAATTTACTCATTGAAATATTTCTAATTAGTTTAAGGATAAAACTAACATTAAATTTTACGGATTTATTTTATATGTTTAATGCCATTCTTCAGCAGAGCCCAAAGAGGTCAAACAATGGATATTGTCGTTTTTAACTCGCTGGTAAAAATATATAAAAAACTATGGCAAACAATTATGTCGACCTGATTTGTAAAAAAATAATAATAGATCCATATATCACATCTAAATTTGTTTATTTCGAGAGAAGATTATTTTGAATCTTGAAAGACGAAATACGGTTGAAACTACAATCTTTATGGATAAAACCAAGTAGCACCATACTAGGATATCAGCAAGTCAAATGAGAAGAATGGGATAGTAATTACTTTTTCTTCTTACCTTATTTTTTGAGATTTTTTATGCTAAAAATTCATCGTAGAAATGAAAAATTTTGTTAGATTAACCATGACTTTATTTAAAAAACAGCAGTCTCTTTGAAAAAAAAAATAAACCAAATGCTAGGATCATTAATCCAAGGTCTTGCAATACATGTTAAGAGAAAATAAATTCAATAACTGGCACGAACTTTGCTTAAAGCAACATTTTAATAATGAATAAAACTATAATTTTCAGTCCGCCAGGTGCATTGTCCTTACGTGTTTAATTGAATATTTATAGATAAATCATTCAAATGAAAGAACATCAACTCAAGTACTACAATAATAGTCAATAAATGAAAAGCATAAATATGGAATTTATCCGAAACTTTACAAATTAAACCTTGTCTGTAGGTATTATCCAAAATTTATCACAAAATAAAGAAGCCGAGTTATGAATAAGTTATACTGTAGCATTAAATCATAGTAAATTTAGATTTCGGTCATCAATTTGGCACAATAGATGAGCATTGTAGATTTTTAAGGCGCTCGATGTAACTTTGTCTCGTGTAAGTTCCAATAATCTCATTACAGTTACGTAAAAATGGTTTGGTATAATTTTTCAGTTGATTATCAGGACTAGGTGAGAACTTATTTCAATTAACACAATGTTTTAGAGCCGATGAAATCCACTTCAATCCATAAAATCAATAAATGTACTTTTCAATCGGTTTGTGACATCCATTAGTGGTTTATTTACAGGTAATCAATCATACTTTCGATATTTTCCAGCTTGCCTTTTCTAGAAAAAGCTGGATAAAAAATCCATCAATATAATTCATAATTCGTATAAACGTTAGGGTTATTTCCGTTTTCTAAGACTGAACTCATAAAAAGCTGCAAAACATTTCTACACATCCATGACATTTAATATTCAATACTTTGGCAGTACTAAATATCGATTTTGCGGTTTATTGTATGGCGAAAATAAATTTTCCGAAGTTATCGCATGTTTGGTCAACTCTATTGATATAATTTTCGTAGTAATTCTAGTCGTTTTCTGAACTAACATATTTTAAAATAATTCACCGATAGACAGCAATAATTGAGGTTTCCATAATGAATTTAAAATTAAAAGAATTGTTATAAAAAGAGGATAGCCAAATAATTTCGGATTCAAATTTTTTCAATAATTTTTCCCGAAGTCAGCCGGTTATATCTAGATGTTTACGAGACAGTGCGGTTAGATAAGGATTATTTTAACGTCCAACAGTTTATACTTAATAAGGATTTTTGAATCAGAATTCGCATGCACTTTCAAAATTTTTGCCAATTGATAATACATATTTCAAAACAGCAGCATCATATTTTTTTCCTGTAAGTTTTAAGATTTATAGGATTTTTGAGTATTTTTATAGCTCTTTTTTTTCGTTCTTTCCATTTTGAATTAGTAATGATCAGTCTGATCGTAATAATACTAAAGATGATTAGATATTTTTGAAATTGTAATTTTTTTATAAATGTAATATATTAAGACTCTATAACGGGAAAGAAACTAATATACGTGGTAGTTCATTGCAGAAATCTACAGCAAGAAACGATTTTCACCTAGCTTATAAATCATATTTTTGTCATTTCCTTATAAATAATCATAAAAATATGATATTTTGTCCCATATTCTCAATATAACTTTATTTATCCTCTGGTTGTAATATCTTTTAAATTTATTTTTATTTTTATTTTTAACTAGAAGTTGCCCCGTCAAAAATGACGCAAATTCAAAAATTTTCTTTAAACAAAAGTTCCTAATTTAGCTGCAGAAATGCCATTAAATATAATTAAAAGAGAAAAAAATCGCACAAAAATCAAACAAACTCGCTATACATAGATGTAATTTTGGCATAAAATAGCCTTGACAACTTCTTGAGAGAATTCCTGTAGCGACCAAAGCATAAAAACGATCTGTAAGCTGGATTTTGATTATAATTTTGCGAACTAAAATTTTTAAGGACAAATTATGCTATTTTGTAGTTTTTAAATTTTTTTACATAACAATTACAGTTAATATACTGATTTATTAAGAAAAAAATTAAAAAAACTATGAGCACGCGCAAGAATAATGGAGAATGGAGGAACATTTAAGCCTCAATCATAGCCATATTTTAAAATTTTGCTTCTCCATGATGAGTTAAACTATATATCGATTTTTTTCTACATTTAATAATAAAATAATTTTTTTTATTCGCAGTTGCGCAATTGAGCGTTCCCGATCAGCGAATCAGCGAATGACATGGACTATTATATATAAGATATGATAAGATAAGTCTAACCCTTAGTTATCGGTTAAATTAAACAATTTTAATCTCTTAGTTAAAAAATAGTTAAACATTTACTAAAATTTAAGCATGATGCTTGATATGTTTTTGAATAAATTTAAATTTATTGAAAAATTGTGCGGCCACTACTGTACACATGCGCACAAACTGATGGCTTTTAGGCTTATTCAGTACATTAGTCTTTTAACTATATTCTACTTATAATTTATAGCCTTAGCTGTTGTATAGCATCATTTTAAAATTTATCGATTCATTTTAAAAATTTTAACATTTTTTTAAATTAATTTTTCATTATCACAAAATTTGTTTAAAAATCAAAATCTAAAATAAGCTTTGGGAAAATTACAAAAATTAATTTTTGGTACACATTAGTTTTTGTTAAGTATTGAGCTATCAGCTCTAAAATTTTATTTAAATAATCTTTTTTTATTTAAAATAAACTTATTCGAGAATAAAAGTGACAAAACTAGCGTCTCTAATCTCTTTTTTTTTAATAGAATTGATTCTACATATGCATTTCATCTTAAACAATACATTTTATCCCAATTTATTGTTGTAGGAAGACGATAATTTAAAAAATAGGTAATGAATACAGGTATAATACATTTAATTTACGCAGTAATTACACAATTTTAAGTAATTTAATGGTACAAAATAACGGTGAGTGGTTTTTTCCTGCAAATAAAATTATCTGAAATAAAAATATGATTCATACCTATATTAGGCTCATAAAATTAGTTTTGTCGTTTATATAATGGATTTTTTGCCCGAAAAAGATGAAAATTTAAGGAATTATTTGTAAACAAACTATTGAAAATAGATTTCAAGTAATTAATTATGTATTTTCTAATGTTTTTTAATTTTAATTAATATCCATAAAGGGATGTGGATCAAGAAGAGCGGTAAAGTAGTGGTACGCCCTTCGATATTGGTAAATCTATCAGAGCATCTACCAACACAAGCAAAAAATGAAATTTTAGCTCTAAATTACATGGTTTGAATAAACAGTTACAACTTTGCGATTACTTAATTATTTGCCTTTATGCATATCCATATTTACTTTTTTATTGTATATTAAAATCCACCTTAGGAGCTTTTGATATATATTGGACAATTATTTTATTAAATTACGCATTTTTTTCCATTTCATTTTATTTATGACGATCGCTGGATTTAAAACGAGTAATTATTAAGTTCATGAGAAGCAAGGAAACATGAAATAAGTCAATAGTATTTACCGTTAGATATACAGTGATATCTCGCATAACGAACCTTGCTACGCACGATGAACAAAATCAGATTCCACTATTTCGCCTTAGCGTGCGTTTTTATCGTTAATTACCATTTATTCTTGAGATCGAACGATGTTAACACACAAAATAGCTCAAAACCGAGGTTTTTATTTTTTGTGTTGACATAAAAAATTTTTTTTTATTTGTATTTTATTAGAAAGCATGCCTCACATGACGATCGTTTCAGATAATGTACTTACTTCTAGAACGAATTAAGTACGTTATGCGAGGTATCATTGTACAACGATTGTAACTTTATTAATCTTTTTAAATAACGAATATTCTCACAGGCACAATTTATTGTTATACTTATATGTTTATATATAAATTTGTATCGGTAACACTGTCCAGCGACTAGCAAAGTGAGAATCCGCATGTTTTAAAAATTATTTGATCACTGGATCCTAATACTAATAAATAATCAAGACAGAGCAATATCGCATATTTTACCCTGCCTTTTACAACACATAAACTTTATATTTTTGTATTATAAATAAATTTTCTAATTTCTCGGCTTTTAGACAATGTATCCTGTTCTACGCCAATTCTTGTAACATCTTGTTTACATATCATCGGTTTGATTTTTAATGTAGCAACCTTCTAGGTTAAAAATCATTAATTTGGCTCATTGTATCGATTTTCTATATTAAATAGGGTAATCTATTGCTGAGCCAATTTATGTCGAACAAAATTAATCTAATCGACCAGAAATATTTCCAGACCGTTCTAACTTTTTCGAGTTTGAACCCTTAATAAAATAAATGGTATCAATCAAGAAAATACTAGAATAAATTCTAGTTAAATTTTAATCTTGGTCAAAATAACTTCGTATCTCAAACCAAAATAGAGCACCCGATATATAAGCGATACAAGAAGGGACTAATATATTTAAATAAACAATATTATTTTCAGCAGAGAAACAGCAGTAAAAATGCGGTAGGAATACAAGACAATTTTTTTTGACTGAAGATTAATAAATAATCTGTGGGCTTGTTGATTAAGAGTTAACCCGTGATATTTAGTAAGCGTGCAACCAATTCTTTGAAAGAAGGAAATCATGAATAAGCCGCACAATTGCCACAAATGAACTAAAAGAATTTTATTTAAACCTTAGAGGAGTAATAAATATTTATTTCGTTTAATTTTTCCCTGTTTTTATTGAGGCTAAAAATTTCTTTGCGTTAGAATTCTTATTAATAATTTTGAAAAGTGAGAAATCTATTTTGTCCCTAATAAAATTGGATAAAAACTAAATATTTAATCAAGGATAGGTAGTTGAATAATAGTTAGCCTGCAATCAGTCTGTAGCCGGCGTTTCGAGCAAGAAACTCTTGTCGTGAGTAGATGCTTAATGCACCGAGATTAATTTTTAAAATTAACGAAAGCCCTTATAATCTTCCAATTGAGAAATTCCTCGTTTATTTAAAATTTTTTTTCTCGAATAAAGTCTTCATAATTTACGCACATCCCAGCGATCAAAATACGTATTTTTGTGTTAAAAATATATCCAAACAAAAATTATCGTCCTAATTAATAAGGTTTTACTGTATTATTTCAAATATTTAATCGATTTTTTCGTTTTTAAATCGAAAAAAAACATACACGCGCAGATTTAATCGTAAATCTTTTTAAAATTTAAAAAACAGAAACGGTGGGCATGGCAATAGTAGATAATGGTCAAGATGTTGTAACATTATAACGGCGGCTCGGCGTAGAGCGTGCTACCTTACAGATAGAGTTATCGTAGCTTTGTAATATTGTTATTTTAATATAATGTTAATTTTCGTCTCCTTACAGCTTCTTTCTAAAAATTATAAAAATCTTTCTTGAAAAGTTGAAAAAACTTTTGAGGATCTTGGATTGATGAAAAGCTCAAAAGATCATTACTACCATCAATTTATTGTCGACCCTGATATCCGACGGTATTTACAGGGTTTTTATGGAAAATGGAGCAATAGATTCCATATTGAATAAAGAATAAGGAATACATGATCAATAATTAATCGTATTTATTGCAGAGTGTTCTTTTGTTTTGGCAATAAAATCCGTTGAAAAATTCTTAGGACATAGAAATCAATTCTGTAATCAACCTTACATTGATTATCATGAAAAAGACTAGATCTTAGATTTAATTTTTCATTTAAAAGCAGACTAAAGACTGAAATAACTCAATTTAAGCAATCAATTATCACTAGCAGCAGATGTTTTGGTATGGCCGAAATATAATCGGCAAAAGTGTTATTCTACTCCAGCTTCCGTATATTTACATCTCGGCAATATTTTAGAAAAATATTTAATCTTGAGAATTTATATTTTAAATATTTTTAGCTCATTTTCATTGCAAAAAATCTAATTTGAAACAAAAAAACCAAGATTATCACCCATTTCTACGATATAAGTGTTAGTATTGAATAACTTTAATGAAGCCAACAAGCGACTATAATTAATGCAAAGATTGTCACAGCATAAATAGCATAAAGATTTCACACATTAATGGTTGTTTTTTTATCACCAAAAGTAATCTTACAAGCACCTTAGCTCAATTTGCAATATTCCATACCGAACCATTTTAAATAAGATTTTATGTATGATATCGTGTTTCAATATTATGATCCTCGCTCGAAGTAACGACTCTATTTAGAAGCTAAAGCTAACACATTCAGGTGTTGTAAAACATAGTGCACATCTCAACTATCAAACCCTCGCGTTTTGTGCGACCGCTAGGTCCACGATGCCGTAAGCGGCGCCCACTCTCTTTATATGACTTTTTCTTTCTTCTTTAAGCTTGCGCATAAAATTTAAAGTCGTTTTGAATATAAAAAGTTTGAGGATATTTTAATGTAAAGGTGTCAAATACAACACCCAAATTTATTTGCATTAAAATGTATCAGCCTAAATATAAATGTGATATGATAATATTTATAGGCAGCTTCTAGTTCATATATGATAATCAATCTCAAATTTCAAACCAATCATTGTTTAGCAGGTGAATCAAAAGTTCAACTAATCAAAGACGATGTGAATATTATTCATAGACTATTTTAAAAAACATGACCTTTGAGACTGTAAGAATAAGACAAGCCCATATTTATATAACGCTTTAAAAATATAAATTATATCAACCTAATTAATTAATCTTTGTGCTGTGCAAATTTTTAATTCGAAGTGTCAAGTGGATCGTAACTAGGTCACATCTTCAACATATGGAAGTTGACACTTAAGCATCCCTATTATTTGTACTTTTTATTTGTAAATTTTTGCCCTTATTTGAAGATTGCATTATTCTACCACAAAAAAAATAAAACCTTCGTTAAATTGATATGTAAAACGCAAAATCTATAGCCACTTTCTACATCTCAAGAATATATAGAGTCGACTGCATTACATTTTAAGGTTCTAATTGTCTCAAATATTGTTTATAAGATTTTGTATTATTTACATTTGTAAAAATATACGTATGCACGTATGTCCATAGCTAACTCATAAACCACTCACCAGAATCAACTAAAAATTTAAGAACATGATTTACAAACCTCCGGGAGGGCTTAAAATTCGATCTGCGCATGCTATTTATGTTTAAAAATACACTTCTGTGAAATGATGGGCTAAATCTTCAATGTGGGTGATGGTTACGTAAATCCACATGTGTAAATTTTTTTAATATTCTTATAATCATCTAAATGAAGCGTTTAAACATTACGATATACGAGAGAACAGCGTCAAAAATATTAGAAAGTAAAAAAGAGCTAATTAATAATTTTCAGCAGTCAAATCTGTCTTTTAATTTCTCATGCTTTTTAAATGTATTTTATTAGAACAAAGTCAATCTTATAATTCACATTTGCATTATTTTGAGAAAAAAGGGAACAACTTTTTATAGCGATTTTAAACTCTTTATTGCAAACTTTCAACTAACAATTATCAAATCTTCTAATACGAAAATTTTACTTTAATATGAATATTTTTAAAGAAAGATGGCCTAATGCAGTTTTGAAGTTTTAAAAATATAAAAAAAATCTCTCAATACATGTAAAAAATAAAAAATAAAAAAAAGATATAATATTTGTTTTTTTTTGTTTTTTTTAATTATTTGTCAGCTTTCTGAGAAAAAAATTTTAAACGTGCCGTGGTCACTCTCACGCGTTTATAAGGTATTTCAAGAAAGCTCATTAAAATGAATTGAACACATGTAAATTTTTTGGTTGCTTAAAGTCAATCATATTTGTTTGAGTATCAGAATCAAAGACAGGAATTAGGTCTACAACAATGCCCTGTGATAATTTGAATGAGATGGTAAGCCTTGATGTAACTCAGATTTTAACAAGATGAATTCATATTTTTTTAATTTTTATCGCGATTCCGATGTTATTTTATTAAAACTTATTTTTTATATTTGAAAATTCTTTTTGGTTCATCAATCTGGTAATATTTTGATATTGCAACAGTGGTGATGTCAGGATCTGTCACAATCCAGAAGAAGATTCTCAACTGCCAGTTCACTATCATCTTATCTTGGATATTGAAGGAGATAAGCCTATTGTTAACGACAGTATTCAAGATAAAAATAAGAACTATCCACCAATTGACGATAGCATCCTAGATACTTATCTCTATTCCTCATCGGATGGAGATAATAGTTCGGTTACAGATCCCACTTGGCGACTAGGGGACATATAAACAGATAGATTAATGATATACGTTGTTGTAATTAGCATACGATTACTAAACATTGCAGTTTATCATGTTTTAAAATTATAAGTAAGTCATTTATGAACATATATTAAACTTGTTTATTGACCTGCAAATTATATTTTTATTTAATGTTAAAAAACTTATTTAGGTTTCAAAACTATCGTATATATTGTATGCTCATATATGTGCGTCCATAATATAATAAAATAATTTATTTCGTTTCAGTCAACTTAAAAACTAGTGAAAATTCAGTTTAAAATCATCATTCAATCAATCAGACAGAAATTGATAAGGGAATAGTAAAAATATTATATTTGATGGTATTATAACTAATATGTTTAAAATTTGCCTTTTTAGATAGGAAAAGGTCGTAGGGTGCAGATAGTTAAAAAATATAAATATTAATGAAGCTAAATATATCGTCCATAATTATATAAAAGTACGATGCCGATGGAATCTTCAAATATTTAATTATTTGGTAAAAACTTTTAAAATTGGTAGCTTTTCTATACAAAAAGTTCTAAAAATTATTCGAACAATTTTAATGGACGTCTTTGATGGATTATCGTTTGAAATACAGAGACCAGCACTGTTTGCGCAATCGAGGACCTAGTAGTCACATACTAACGTAGTCTGTCATCTTGCGTCTAAGCGGGGTCGATAGAATGAGTGAGGAGCATAGCTAGTTCAATAGATCCCAAAAATAAGCTCGCATACGAGATTTAGATGTCTTGGCAAGGGTAGAGCACGTTAAGGGGGGCAACGAAGCATTCACTTAGGCAGTTGGAAATAAATAGTGCTTGTAAATAATTTTTTAGATCATTAATCAATAATATTTAGTTAAAAATGATTATAGAGATAAACGCCTTTTGAAATGCTGGTTTTTAGTCGTTTTTATTACCAAGAATAATTTTGAATAATTTTATGAAAAATTATTTCATTTTGCTGACAAATTTCTTTATAAATTATGTTGGAAGAAGAGATACTTTGAATGGTTTTTTTCTTTAATATTTTTTACCAATAATTTATAATCAATTTTAAATATTAATTAAAAAAAGTCGATTTATTCGATAAAACAGGAGACATGAGTAAAATAATTAATTTGAAAAATGACACCAAGGGACTTTTATGTCACGAGGGCGGTCAAAATCACGAAACGCCGAATAGTAACATGGCACAATTTATAATAAAAGGAATAAGAATGCAAAAATGATTCATTAAAGTACAATGGATATTTAGGATGCCGTACTTTTAACCCAAAACTAAAAACTAGTAAAACAGTGAAGGTTTTGTTGCACACTAAAAGCCTGCGTGGGGTGCTGATGAGCGGTTTCTAATCCTATAAATAAATATATTGAGGTAGAAAACGACCAGTGAATTTTGGCTATAAATTTAATAGGACCCATAATTTATTGGGATAGCATGACTAAATTATGAGATTTATTGAGAATAAAAATTTACGCATTCAAAAAAACAAAAGTACAACTATATTAATTCTATAAATAAAATACATGCTAAAAATAAATTAAACAATAAAGAATACATAATATGATGTAATGTATTTGAATGTGCTATTGATAAATCTTGCGAAGGACAAATTAAAATGTGTCAACGTTCATTTATTGATTTTTTTGATTATTATAAAAATTTGAGTTTAGTGTAAAATAGCACGTATAATGTGATACGTGAGAAGTATTTTTTCAGCAGCAAGGCATGCGCGTTTTATTTCAACAGCCAATGTCGCGTGATGCACGTCCTAGTTTTAATGGTTCCAAAAAGGATTCCCCAATCAATAAAGGAGCCGAAAATAACGAAAAGGGTGTCGAATATTGCGTAACCGATATGACCAGTTCCTTGATGGCGATGCTGGATAAAAAGAGTCGTAACCTTGAAAAACGCAAGGCTAAAGGAATTCAACTCAAACAACTCCTCGATCAAGGACAGCCTCTTAATGCTGATCAAATACTCAGTGTTCAAAGCGTCAGAGAGGTTGAGTCTAATCTGGAACTCATTAAGGAAATAACAACTTCTTTATCAGAAATCAGATTGGAATGCCTTAATGAGTTAAAGAAGCAAAATCATAACTCCGCCTCTAACGGTAGCAAATCAAAAGCTGACTCGATAAAGCACATACTCGAGTACCAGAACAGTTTCAAGAAACTGGTAGCTCATGCAAGCGAAATCAGCGAGCTTGATGTTAAGGATGAAAGAGTCCTTACTCCTGATGAAGTCAGCAAACTCTTGTCATTCTGGTCTTTGATCTCTCCAGCATCTACTCCGGAAACTCCTTCAAGAATTAAGAAAGTCTCTAATCACTTTTCTTTATTCATGGCTAAAGATTCCAAATTAGTCAGTCCAGATCTTGGAGTAACATACGCTCAGTTAAATTCTCTATGCCATAAGATTGGGTCAAGCATTTACCGCTTAAACCTACAGCAAAAAAGAGAAGAAAACCCAATAAAACAAGAGGAAGATCCTTCTCCTGTTTTGGCACCAGTTATTTCAAATTCTACGCAGGATCCATCTGAGGACTCGTTGGAACCTCCTAAGACGTCGAATCCTCGATATGAAAAAAGACGAGGTAGAGGACGAAATTGGCGATTCACAGACTCTCAAAAAGTTGAACCGTCGCGATCTCCAAAGTCTGGGGCACAGATAACAGTCCGAAACGTAACAAGCCAGACTCGTGGCAGATATAGAGGACCTCGTCGATTCGAGAATGGACATGCTCATCGTGAAGGTCATATGCACTCTGACTCAATTCCAAAAGTTGCACAAGCTGCATTTTCTCACAATAACTAATATGACGTTTAACCTTATTAATACTTATTTACAACTGTTTCTTTTATTAATTTTGTTGTATCCATGCTAAACTATTATTCAAGAAATTGAATGCTTATTAAACAGGTGATTGAATATTGATTATTTCTCTAATATATTAGTCACCAGCACCGTTGACAATTGTTTGTTTTAAATGAGGCTGTACGTTGTATTATTATGTTTCCTATTTTCCTTACAGTTATTTGGTACTTTTACATAATCACAATAGATGTTCGGTCCAGTCACCGACATTTTCATGGCAAGCATGATACTCATCACCCCAAAGATGTAAGTATAACTTTTAAACGATATTTAAATAAACATTTTTACGTAATAGGCCATTCCTAAGCCCAATTTTGATAATTTTGATGGCCAGTACAATAGCTTTCTGGTCGACCTAGCGGTACCGTTGATGGGCGTTGACAATCTCGCTAAGGTACATATAATGATAGGAAAAATTATTTTTTTTATTTTGAATCTATTCATTGTTAGGAATCACGAAGCAAACTGCATCATTTAAAAAAGAAACAATTAGCTGATGGCCAACAGCAAGATCAAGCTAACGGTAATGCTGGAGCAGGAGATCAACAGCAAGGTGCTGCACCTGCTCAATCTCAAGATCAAGGTCAACAGAACGCTCAAGAGCCCGTAAGCGCTATTTGACATATTTAGCCTTCAACTGGTGAGGAAAATAAAAGCACAGCCCCTCCAGTATGCTGAATTTTTTTAAGGTAGGACGTAACAACAGTTAAACCATCACCCGTTGTGGTATACGCCACCACTGAAGGTCCGGAGGATGCTGAAAGCGCTTCGGGATCTGGAGTTGAACCTGAAGAAATAAACCCCGTAAACGAAACAACCATGTCATCTACAACCACAAATTCTGTGACACAAGCCCCTCCTGAAGGTTAATTTTTAAAAATAAATTTAGAAGTCACTGAAGCACCAAATCCGGCGGTTCAAGCACCTCCAGCAGGTTAATTTTTTTTTATGAATTTAGCTCTTGAAACCACAGCACCACCAATACCTTCTGGTCCTTCTGCTCAAGCGGTACAACCAGCACCAGCACCTGCACCGGTAGCGCCAGCAGCTCCCCTTGTAATAACCACAACTATGCCACGTTGAATTTTTTTACTTATAAACAGCAGCTGACGTTCCTGCAGAACAACCAGTTGCAGCCACCGCCCAACGTAATTTCCAGCCTGCATCATTGTATTCAGCCATGTATCCGTCAGTCGCAACCTATCCAAGCGTCGACCCTAGTGGTTTTCCCGCAAACACACTTTTTGCTCGAGGAAAACCTAGTATTTTTAGTTAATAATAGATATCAGATCATTCAAAAGATAATGTTCACAAAAAGAATTCTGGAATGAAGAGAAAAATTAACCAAAAATCAGCCAGCTCAAGATCCCATCATCATGGTCAAAAGAAACACCAGGCCGTACATCCAAAAAAAGTAAATCATTATTCATCTATTATAAGTCCAAAAATGTTCATCCAACTCATTAACTAAATTATTTGATATTATAATCTAAATTATGATAATATAATCTTTTGACTATCCATCATCATTTCTCTTTTATTTTATCTTTCAGAATGTTGCTCCAATCAGGAAAGGTGTTGTAACCACCCATACACTAAATAGAGTGTCCCAAACTCCACAAGCTTCGATGACCCAGCACGCAAAATCAGACACCTCAGCCGTTGTCAAGGTACGATACGATCGTTTAATTTCTTTTAAGTTGGTCAGCGCTAATAAAAATTGAAAAGATGCCTTTAGTTTTAGTCTAATACTTAATCTATATTAGATAACTATTGATGGCATAAAATATTTCTTTTCTTTTTTCCTAAAATTGCAGCCTGCTTATACTTTACAAATCTCTTAAAAAATACAGAATTATTGTCTATTGTGTGTCCAACATTCATCTTGCGAAGATAGCTAAAGAAATATATTGAATTAATATGTCTATTCATCTTTAAAAATTGGCCTAGTTTAAGCCTTTCACTGCAATTTATAATAGCATTCGATTAGGATCGAACACTAAATGTAAAATGGGATCATTAATGGTTTAAACACAGTTAATTAAAGATGGTAAAAAGGATGTTGAATTTCATTAAAACGCCTAATTTATTTATAACGGAAAAACGAGGAAAAACACACAGGCAGATGGATTTAAGATAATTTTTAAGTGTGAAATTCATCAGATCTAAAAGTGATTTCGTAGTTTTTTATAGAATAATTCAAAAGGTGGTATGATCAATCAAAATTAGAACCGGATATCAAGCAATGAGTTGATCTTATACCGAAAATTATGACAATAGTCCATTTTAATGGATATAATTTATTTCTCACGCTACTGAGCAACATCGAGAGGTTAGTACCCAAAAGGCATTGGGTGTTGAACAAGGATCTTGATTTCCTTAGCCAAATAGTTTCTTTCTTATAAAAATTCATGAATAAAATATTCAAGGGAAATGATTATTTATGATTTTTAATGACGATCACTCTCTTGATTCCTTTATGCGATGCGTGCGTCACGCGAAGATTGCGTGGCATAAGAACTGCCAATATGAACAAAGATTAACTTATTCATTAGAATTGCTATGTATAGATCACGTGATGCGGGCGGCGCTCATTAAAGCGTGACATTATTAAAAGATAGAATTATATTATTTTATACATAGCATTTTGGCGACAAGGAAAAGAAAAGATGATAAAACTACAAGAATATCAGTTTGAAGATGATTGGACCGAATATTTTGAGAGATTTGAATTATTCGCCCGAGTAAACAAAATCGAGGAAGAACAAAAGCTAGACTTATTACTAGCCGCTGTAGGTACAAAGACCTACAGCGTCATTAAAACGTTGGTAAACGGGATGGACCCGACTGCGTTTAAATTGAAAACGATAAAAGGTCTCCTCGACGAACATTTCTCTCCAAAAACCCTGGTAATTGCAGAAAGATTTAATTTTATGAATCTGAGGCAAAACGAAGGCGAAAAAATAAATGATTTTGCCCTTAGAATTCAGAATGAAGGGAAGAAATGCAAGTTTGGCACGTTTCTGGACGACGCACTGAGAGATAAATTTATCCACGGCATCGTCGACAAATACAATACAATCAGACCCACGCTTCTCGTAGAAAATAACCTTGACTTCAAAAGAGCCGTTCAAAAGGCCACACAGATTGAACTAGCTACAAAAGAAGCGAATGGTATGAATGTCAAAGAACAAATAAATGCGGTAGAAAGACCAAGAAGACACCAAACTAACCTAAAAGAGTGCAAACACTGTGGAAAAACAAACCATCGAGAGGAAAGTTGTTACTTCAAAAACTCTGCTTGCCACAAGTGTGGCAAGAAAGGACATGTAAAAGCGATCTGTCGAGCAGGGAAAATGCAAGAGAAGGCTTCAGTTAACGAAATAAACAAAAATAGTGATATTAATAGTATTTCTCCATTTTACTCTGTCGTTAAAATCAATAACGCAAGCATAAATTTTGAAATTGACACTGGATCGCCTATTACTATTGTACAATTAAACGATTTCAAAAAAATCGAAACGCCTCTGATACCAACAAATAAACTGTTTAAAAGCTATTACGGCCATCTGATTCGACCACTAGGAACCGCACAAGTAGAAGTCTGGGCAAACAATAAAGTGCTCAATCTAGAATTATTTGTATGCAAAAGTGGAACAAATCTCCTAGGCCGAGATTGGATAAAAATTTTAAACCCCGGAGGGTTATTGCAAATTTTTAGCATAAAAACAGAAGAAGAGATTTCATGGATAGTACAAGAATACAGCGATTTATTTTCGAGCAACTTGGGCACCCTTAAAGACATAAAGGCCGACATTGTACTAAAACCGGAAACAACACCACATTTTTCCAAATCCCGCCCCGTTTCGCTCTATAAGAGGAAAATGATAGAAGAGACCCTGGATGATATGGAATCAAAAGGAATCATAGAAAAAACCCCGTTTAGTGAATTGGCTGCGCCTATAGTCTGCATTGGGAAAAAAGATGGGAAGTTGCTTTATATGCGCGGATTATTCCACAGGACTAAACTCAAAAATTTTAATTGACAAGCATCCTTTACCACGAATAGAAGACTTGCTGTCTAGACTTACTGGAGGAAAAACCTACTCAGTAATAGATTTAGCCTCTGCTTACTGGCAGATGGAACTAACGGAAAATTCCAGGACATATACTACAATAAACACACATCAAGGACTGTATCGATTTAAGCGTTTACCTTTTGGGCTAGCTTCGGCGCCAGCAATATGGCAACGCACAATAGAAATCATCTTAAAGGATATTGAGATGTCGGCTTGCTATTTGGACGACATCATCATCACAGGAAAAACCCACGAAGAACATAAAGAAACCCTAATCAAAGTATTGGATTGACTCAAAATGTATGGGTTAAAGTTAAAGCTATCAAAATGTGAATTTTTCAAAGAAGAAGTTGAATATTGCGGTTACAAAATCTCAGCCAAAGGGACTTCAATGTCCCCGCAAAAAGTCAAAGCAATCACAAAGATGCCCAGACCAGAGAACACAACAGAAGTTAAAAGTTATTGTGGGCTAATAAACTATTACAGGAAACACATCGAAAATCTATCATCAATATTAAAACCACTATACCAGCTTACCACCGAAAACAAAACAAGATTTGTTTGGGGAGAAGAAGAAGAAAAAGCTTTTGAAATCTCAAAAAGCAAACTGGCAGAGAACATAACATTGGCTCATTTCGACCCTAATGTTCAAATCGTACTAACAACCGATGCATCAGGCAAAGGACTAGGTGCGGCATTATTGCATGTTTACGAAAATGGCGAAGAAAAACCTATCGCGTACGCGTCTCGGACTTTAAATGAAAGTGAAAAAAATTATGCTGTCATCGAAAAAGAGGCACTTGCAATATGGTGGGCAATCAAAAAGTTCTTCGTTTACCTAGAAGGACCACCTTTTTTAATCCTCACGGACCATAAACCCCTTGTGGGAGTTTTTGGAAATAAAAAAGGAATCCCACAAACGATATCCACCCGAATGCTAAAATGGGCTATCTCCTTATCGGGAATGAATTTTACAATATGCTACAGAGAAGGAAAAAGAAATGTAGTTGCAGACACATTATCTAGGCTTCCGATAAATGAAGACACTGGAAATAAACTAAACAAAATTCAAACGCTCAACCACTTAAAAAAAAACCTCAGTCTAATTACGTGGGATAAATTAACTGAAGAAACACAAAAAGACGAAACATTAAATAAAGTCTTTAGCTATATACTGTCAGGATGGAAAAAGAGCACAAGCAAAGAAGAGAAAATGCGTCCATTCTATAGAAGACGAAATGAACTTTCCACATTAGATGGAGTTATCATAATGGAAAACAAACTGGTTATCCCGCAAAATCTACGAAAACTATTCTTAAACAAAATACACGAATCTCATCTTGGTATAGTTAAAACAAAGTCAATCACCAGGCATTATGTATGGTGGCCAGAATTAGACACAGATATCGAGAAGATGATAGCCGAATGCCCATTGTGCCAGCTGGAGAAGCGCAAATCCCCCTCACAGGCGAGAATAATCAGCTGGCCAATCACAGAGTTTCCGATGGAAAGGATCCACATCGATTTCTAAGGCCCAATCGCATCGAGGACAATTTTAGTTATGGTTGATGATTACTCGAAGTGGCCAGAAGCGATTATAATGAAAAGTACGACAACGGATAAAACCATAAAAGTGCTATCTGAAATATTTTCGCGATTAGGAGTTCCAAAAACAATCGTTTCAGATAATGGACCACAGTTTTCTTCACAAGATTTCAAAGATTTTGCTAAGGAGCAAAACATTAATCTGATCACTTCAGCCCCATACTACCCGCAAACGAACGGGTTGGCAGAGAAATTTGTACAAACGGTCAAAGGAGCTATGGGAAGAGTTACATCAGAAAATATTCAAGATAAATTGACTAAATTCCTGGCGAGTTACAGAAGAGCAGCTCATTATGCTACACAAAAGTCACCTGCTCGTCTTATGTATGGGAGAGAGATACGGATGTGGATGGATAATTTAAGCCCAAAGCAACCCAGCAAAAACAACCAAACAAGTAAATTCCAAGAAAATGATCTGGTGTTAACAAGAATCTACAATAAAGAAAATAAATGGATACAAGGAACAGTAGAAAAAGGGCTCGATGAAAGATTTTATTTGATAAAAACGAAAAATGGAATGCTCAAAAGACACCAGGATCAAACTCTTCCATCGAAAGCTACAATCAAAGAAAGTAAATCAAATCATCAGTCCGCAATTGTACTACAAGAGAGTTCTACACCACAAGAGCAACAGCAACAACAAACGAACTTAAGCCTTTTCACATCGAACAACGAATCAACGATATCAAGCGATCAATCGGATGAAATTTACCTACCCTCCACAGAAACATCACTCAACATTCACGAGCAAATACGACGTTCAAGTAGAATCGCGGAGCGAGTAGCACGTCAAGAACTGGATGGGGGAGGTGCTATGTATAGATCACGTGATGCGGGCGGCGCTCATTAACGCGTGACATTATTAAAAGATAGAATTATATTATTTTATACATAGCAAGAATACTATTTAAAAATATGCAAACTATGATTTAGAGACTAAAATTGTAGCCATCGTGGTTTTTAACAGCAATTTGATGAACAAATTTAAAATTTAGTGCGCCAGTTCATAAATTTATTCCAAGAGAGTAAGTTGTTCAGTCCACAAGTTCACTAATATAGTTTTTAGTCATTTTTACAGCAAATAATTAGTTTCAAAAGTGGCATAAAAGATATAAGATATAAATTGGTGGTTAATGCAAAATAAGTGATGGTCAAAACTAGAATTAAGTTGGGTATAAGATCATGATACTAATGTAGTTTTCACGAATGCTGAATGCAAAATCGAAAAAATTTTTAAATTGTGATACTACGTATCTTTAAAAAAAGAACACTTGAGTTTGGAAGTGTTTGCTCAAATAATTTAACACCATCTGAATATGATTGAGACGTAAGATTAAAGGACGAAAATATTTCTCCATTCTACCATCGACTAAGTCTTGATTTCAAGCATTTTTATGGTGAAGTGCGAAAACATGCGTCACCGATATCTTATCAGATGTAAGCACGATCAAAATTTACTTTTCAAAAGATTTTACAAAATCATTTGCAGAAAAAGCTTTAATTTTTATTCAATATGCTAAGGAGCTTTTAATCTAACTTAATTGTACTGTTAAAAATTATAAATTTTTGCGTTTGAGTTCTATAAACCACTAAATATGGCTCATAAGTGCCCGGGGTTAAGTTTGAATCCCAAATAATTTTAGAGCGATGATTATTGAAGTCCATTCTTTCTCTATATTTATTACTAGTAGGTTTCTCACTACAAAGAAAAAAAAACGCCTGCTTAAATTTCTTAAGATCATAAAACAATAATCCGTATTGTTGATAGATACTTTGAGTTTGCATAAAATTTTTTGCGGGTTTCTCAAATTTTGCGAATAATGAAACGCCCGAACATTCATCTTTTTATATTATAGATTCTGTTATTATGAATAAACTAATAAAAGATTTTGTCAAAATTAATTTAAGTATTGAAGAAAAATTAGATTTGATATCCGCATTTGGGTATCATTAAGCATCACGTTGAAAAATGAAGAATTCGATATATGAGCAGTTGACCGTATCTTTGAATGATAAACCTAAAAAAAAGACCTTTATCAAAACTAAATAAAAAAAAACACCTTACATTTTATTTGATGAAAAGGCAAAGCTTAAATTTACTCATGAAATAAATAAAATAATTAAAATCACAGTAACTTTAAAGCTTGTTGAGACACGTTGCACAAAGTTAATTGCTGTTGCAAGATTGGCGCGGGGTTTAATTTTATACAAACGCAATTCAGTTACATTAAATAAATCAGAAAAATTAAAAAAAACTAAAATAACGGGTTTTAATTGTCATAAAGAGCTTGAAGTTCTAGTTTAATTCCTTATTGAGTCTAATATTTCGTACTTATCCTGACGAATTTTTATCTTGGTCCTGTAAACAAAATTTTTAATAAATCTTTTTAAATTGGTTCTTGTTATAAATTTCGTTCTGATGCGATCACATTTGACCCTAAATCCAAGAAAAGTACTCTTTATTAAGATTAACAGATGATTTCTAAAATATATGCGGAAAAATTTAAAAATTTTTGGAAAAACGGTTTTGATAATCACAAATTTTACCGACCATCAATATTTTTAAGGAAAATCTCCCATTTCATATGTCAAGTGAATTTAAAAACTTCTTAGAACGTAAAAATGATTATTATGTGATTCTGCCATCATATAGTCCATGTTTAATCCGATCTAAGGATTTATTTTTGTCTAGAACACTAAAAAAATTATAATATAATTTGACCAAAGCCTCCAATAGCAGCAGATTTCGTCTTGACTTTTAAGACACTTCTATTGACTATAAAACTGGAAAATACAAAAGAATATAAACGATTCTATGAATTTATGAGAAGATTTTTGGATATGGAATGCTCTAATTTATAATTGTAAATTTCGACATTTTACTTTGATCAAAATATTAAAAATGACCCATTCGTATTCTATAATGAATAAGCGTATAATATCTACTTTTGTTCTTAAATTTAAAGATTTGTCCGTATATTTCGGAAACATGTCCGTATATTTTGGAAATTTGTTGTAATTTAGTGAATACGAGTTTAAGTGTTTATTTCGAACATTTAGCGAGTTTTGAAACTCTTATCTTCGCAAATAGAATTGATTGAGGTATCATGAATAAAATTATTTCTACTTTTGTCCACCTTTTAAAAGATATTTTCCTCTAAAATCTTTCAAAATGGTTGTTGTATATTTCCAATTCGTGTATATCAGACACGATTGCATCTTTCCAAAAATGGCAACCAATTAAGAAATAGTTTTGTCGGTTTTAACAAGTAGAGTCAACCTTGCAGATTATTCTTATTAGCATAACCATATTGAAAATTTTTTGTGCATTTTTATACGGATTTCGTCGACAATAATTTCTGATCATTGGAAATATTCATATTTTTCAAGAAAAAGTCTTGCCGTTTATTTAGGTTTAATTCAGACATCTTTTACATCAGGATATTAGCCAATCGTTTTCTGGTAAAATTTCGCATTTTCAGGGTTCTATATATTTTGTAAGTTCTTTCATCGATGCCATTCTCAAAAGGGATATCCAAATCGCCTTTAGAATCAGTGGGTTATTAACTTTAAGGATTACAACAATAGAGTTATAAATTTTTTTCGCTTCAGATTTAATGGAGGTTTGATCTGGCAAAATACAATCTTATCTTCCCCAGACAAAAATATTTTATTTTCTCATCTTTCTTATTAATTCTCAAGTCAGCTTCAACTTAGATCTTTTTGCAGTCTTGGAGAATCAGAGTTTTTAAAAGACTATGATCTGTATCTATTAAATAAATTTCTGGTTTATTAGACGTTCATTGCTTGAATTATAATAATTAAAACGGGGCCCTGCGAATATTCGCTTCGAAAAAAATGAGATTCGATTTGAATAGTTCGAATCTTTATATAGCTAACAGGTAATATTATTGACCAAATTAAAATGTCTAGTGGTTTTAAGGAGTTAATAAGCGTTCTTTTTAAACTTACAGAATTTGCAGAAATGAAGAGAAGGCAGTAAATATGCGGAATTTTATAAATTGAAATTGCAGTGTAAAACGAATTAATCTCATAAATATCTACTTCAATTTAATTTGCATCATAAATCGATACATAATTGATTAAATAATTAGTTTTTGCATTCAGAAGCCCAATTAACATTTTTTTTAGATAATTTTTACATAATCAGTAAAACTATCCGATTAAATTTATTCTTATTCTCAAACTATTCAATGAAAGTTTGATTACAGTATAAAGCTTGCCATAAAGGTTGAAGGCAAAATTAAAAGCATGCGTGTAGTCGATTCTAATTTGATTCGAGCAAAAATACGATTCGCGCGTCCCTAAATTAAAAATTACTGATCTTTACATGAATTCATCATGTAGTTATTTTTATTATTCATCATTTTTTTAATCACAATCAATAAAATAAAATTACGCTTTAACGCACATCCGTGGCGCAAAAATCTTGCAACGTAGATTGACGCAAATCAAAATAAATTTTTCTCAGATAATTTACTCTACTAGATTGCATGGGAGTATTATTTAAAATAAAAAATGCAATCAAAGTACTAATTGATAGTATAATTGTAAAAACAACACCATTTGCTCATTCTCCAGCTTGTTTGCACCATCTATTCGCATAAAAATGATAAATTAATTTTCCATTCAAATTTGAATGGCTGAAATTTATAAAAAAAAAGCCATACGATTATATCGAAATTGCTTCAGTGTAACTAAGACGTTTTGCGTAAAGGACACTTAATAACAACAGTGAGTTTACCATTTAAATATTAAAGATTTTGGAGAATATAATTTAAAATATTGAAAAAATCATTTTTGGCAGCAATATTGTAAAAAAAATACTTGAAATTTTGCAAAAATTGAAATAATCTACCCGCAGCTTATTTTTTGTATAATTGAGTCGATTCCGAAAATGTTGTTACTTTTATCAACATATATTTAAAAATTTATCACAGATAGTCATAAAATGCATGTAAGACTATCAGGATTTTATACGTACGATTAATTTATTAAAGATGATATAAAAGGTAGAGTTATGTGTTTTTACGATTGCATTTGATCATACATTTATTAAAACATCATAAAAATGCTCGAGGAAAAATATAAATGTATAACTATAGGTATGTAATTTCAATTTTGGTGCTCAACACGTTCAAACTCGACAATTTCGATAGATTCTCGTTCCATTATATCTTTCATCGTCATTCCTGCTTCAGTCAAGCAAGTTTGAGACATAAAGTTACTCAGGGCTGATTTGAAATCATTTTGCGGATCTTTGAATGGGTTTATCCCGGTTAATTGACGGGCAATTACACGCCCAATTTCATTAGAGTTATCTAATGGCTTCATAGGCTTTATGAGTACAAGAGAGCCGATTCGGCCAAAGCAATGCGTGAAAGGCAATATTGATGAGGGTGGAGTTTCGGAAGCATGTGCATAGATGGCAGGGAAATAATCTTTTGTGAAATGCAGATGATAAATTAGGTCGATACCTAGCTTTTCATCAAGTAACCCGGACATCTCTTTAAAGTCCTTTTTAAATGATGATTCAGTCATAACTAACTCTTGAGCGTCCGTAGACGACAATCGTGTAACTGAAAATCCATTTGTGTCTAAATCAGAATTGAACTTTAATGAACGTTCCAACACTTTTGCTGTCAAACTATAAAACATGGGAGTTTTGGCCACAAAGTCTGTTTCACAATTCACCTGGATGTTAAAACTTAATTTTACCTTAACTAGAGCAGCTTGGTTGCGAGAATATCCAACTGCAATAAGTCCATTTGTAAGAGAGCAGGTTCTAGTTTCAAGTCTATCTGATTTTTCAGATAATTTTGATTTTATATAATTGATTGCGCCAATTTTGTCATTTTTAGCTGAAATCAGTGCTTCATTGCACAGTGCAAAACCAGCACCAGTTTCTTTTCTTAAATTTAATATCGCTTCTTTGTTGCCCACTGAGGAGCACAGCTTTGCGAGACGAGAGAAATCTAATGCTATTATGCTTAAAAATACATTTTGACGCCATTGATTTCGAATGAAATTCGCACGCTCGAAAGATGAATGACGCTTCTTGTGGTAAATTAGCGATAATTATCCGGAATTATGGATAATGCACAAAACCATCTTACACTTTATACGAATATAACCACAAACATTCACTAAAATGAAAAAAATATTGCCTCAGCGGTGTAAAATATTTTAACTTTGCTGGTATATTTTTACGATAGATCATTTTAAGCAGATCTACATTAAAAATTATTTTACATAATTTGCGTTTTTACATCATACTAAAGAATAATCTTGGTACAGTAGAAACCGGTTTAATGCAGATCAACCAGGCAATAAAATATGAGCACATTAGCGGTTTTTGCACTTTACCATGTTAAATAGTTATTTTTAGCTATCTGATCCTGTTTTTACTATAATTAAGCTTATAGTTTACGATTAAAGAGAAATCTATAATCTTTTTGCAACTTGGTTGCGTCACATGGTTTATTGAAAGAAATTTGATCATATTTATCCTAGATTATATAAAGCATGATGATCTTTACCAAATCAATTATAATAAATACTAAATATTCTTATATTATTAAAAGTAACGGGATAAAAAAAATTTTTCTAATGATGTATAATTCACTTTCGCCTTTTTTGAAGAGACCTCCAGGCAGCAAATTAAATTGCCAAATGAATATCTTTCAAACAAAATTTCAATTAAGCTGAACTTTTATTTATTATCTCATCAATTAGTTGAGTAGGGATGATAATTAGTGTGAAAATATATGATAACCTAGTTTTTCCTTACAGTGGCTTATAGAGGCGATACCCAATCTAATCCATGGACAAATACAATAAAATTACAGCGTTGATAAAAAATAAAATATAGCGAATTAAAATCAATCAAGTCGTTTAGGATGGTATCTAACAAGATTTCGCCATTTATCAGAAAGGTTAATGTTGCTCCGGTTGTTAAATTTATAATTTGCGAGAATAATTGCCCAATTTCCTTGACCGTATTTTTTAACTCCTGCTATAAGATTCTCTTCCTCCTCAGTAGACCATCGTGATTTTGCAAGCCTCGAGGTAGAAACAGACTTATCTTGATGGCAAGATGAATCTATTATTTCATTCTGCGAAGCTGGTGTATTGGGAATAAGGTCATTGTCGATCTGAGAAAATTTCGCGGGCTTATTTTTTATCGCTGGCATGGACCGCTTCAGTACATTTAAAGCTATATCGGTGTCGAAAATATTTTCTTTAGACATAGAAGTACAATTCTGACAGCTTGAATCTTTAGCAGCCCAGTTTAATAATTCATCGAATCTGAGATTATTTTAAAATATCACATTTCTTGACTACCTTTTGATTCATTAAATTTCTAATGTTAAAAAAGCTTAAACTTTCTCAAGGAATGATACACTTGTAATATTTAAATATCCGGATAGAAAGTTAACAAAATCTGAATTAAGTTCATTAAAATGGGATTTATCTATTAGGCACAAACGAGCGCTACAGGCAAGATTTTCTGCCGCCGGAAAAAACTTTGAAAGATGCTCTAATGTTGAAACTACATGCTTTATGTATGACTCAGACTCTCCTTCAACCTAAAAATTTAAACAATAATCTTTAAACTTTTTGGTCAGTGTCTAAGTAGTCTCTAATGCCCGCACAAACTGAGAGCAACAAAGTTGATTGCTTTAAATTTTCATTGATTGGAATATAATTTCGCTTGCATAATACAGCTTGTTGCAAAATTTCTTTCATGAAAAAAAAACCAAACGTGATATAGATTTCATTCGGAGTTGGCATTCTTTGATATTCTCGGCTACATAAAATTTAAAGTATCGACGTGTCGCGTATTCAAGCAGTAATTCACATTTTGTTGTATCGAACTTGGATTTACAGCAAACTTCCATATATAATTATTTTCAGAGAATAGTAACAAGAACAGACTAAATTATAATTACCCGGCAAGAGCATGCTCATTAGTTTGAAATCTCATCTCACATAAATTTTAAGTTTTATCACAATTTTGAACGATCTTACATATCAATAGATTATAAAGTCTGCTCATCTATTAAACCTCAAGTTAAATGCGTTAATCTATTGATATATCGAGTATACTGTTTTCCATTAAGACGACGCCTTATAGTCTCATTTTAAACTCTATTTTTTATTATTCTAACAGTTTTTCATAATCATGCTAAATATTTTTATGATATTATAATAATTGAAACCTTAGCTTACTAAAAAGTGCTATAGAAAACATCAAGTGTGCATCGTAACCGAATATTTTAGCCCAAGAAATATCTTCATCTATACTCTATGATAGTTATCTAATTACATATAAAAATATTCTAGTTGGAATTTAAGGGTTTCGATAAAATTTGTGTTATCGTGTGGAAATTATCTAAAATTTCGCCTGTTAATTGTTACAAGACTTCAAAAACTTAATTTTCGCAAATTTTTATATAATTTTAAGAAAATATTTACTTTAATAAGGTTCATAATCTGTTAAGGGTCTCTGAGCATTTTCACATCGGTACGTGACGATTTGGTGACGCCGTTTTGGCACTGGATGTTTTGGCGCTAGAGTGTTAGCGTAGGAAATTTTTGTTTAAAAGCATTTTAATGTTCTCTTAACCAATCATATGTGCTTTTTACATCGAAAAAAACTAAAGATATTATTTAGGCAAAATTACAAAATTAGTTGGGTCATTATTATTATATCACATAAGAATACAATTTCTTTGCATGCCCAATAAATAATAATGATACTAATCCTTTTTGAAAAATAGTTTTATTTCGGAACCATAAAACTAAAACGTCAGTTTTCACCTAATATATCGTCTTTCTACGAACGAACAATTAATGGAAAAAACCGCACTAAAAATACGTTGAAGCAGTGAATAAAAGATTGCAAAATTAATTCGGAAAGGCTTAATGAAACAACTATAAATTTATTGAATGTATTTGAAGTGTTTAAAAGCGACGTAGCCATGAATTGGCGATTATTTCATGAATAACAGCCGTCTAAAAAAGCGCACATAATTCCTTGAAAATTATGCCAATATGATCAAAATTGTTGATATTTGCAGAGATCAATAAATCATTGATTATCTTAAAGTAAGTTCTTATAATTTATTGATAAATTAATTAAATGTACATTTTTTTTAAATCCGTACAAATATCCCTCGATAATATTCATTGAATTTTTTTTGTCATTTTAAATATTTAAAATATTGCACCGTGTTCATTAAATGATTTTAAATTGAAAAAAATTAGCTCAGCGCCAAAACGGCGTCGCCAAAACGTCCTGCTTAGTTTTCACATAAGAATCAGAAATCTGTAAAAGAATAGTGACTTTATTATTATTCATGAATTAATAGATAATTTAAATATTTTCTAGCTAAATATGATAAATTTATCTAAAGGGAAATGTAGTTTACTAATGCAACACAATTTTTGATTTTTGAGACAAACTTTTTCAAGAACTGGATTTGTCTTGAGCAGTGGTTCTCAATCTTTTTAGATACTCGCACCCTCATGCATCTTAAATTTTGATTTGGCATCCCCTTATTAAATGGGGAAAAATACCACAAAATAACATTAAATTATGTGATTCTGACTGAAAGTAATTTTTTTTAATTATAATATTTTGTAAAAAAAATAATATATTGAAAAACATAAAATAAAATGGCATTTAAAATAGAATAATCATTCGCTATTTTTTTGTTGCCAAATATAAATTATCTTTTCAAATCTAAGCGCTTTGGTCAAAAGGACCAGGCGCATTTTATCACTTACATTTAAAAGATTTATGGTTTTAGTTTTGATATTCCAAAATGAAGAAAATCCATTTTCCCACAAATCAGAAGTAGAAAATGGCAAAAGAACTTGTGGTGCTCTCCTCTTTGCTAACTGAAGAAAAATTTGTAGTTGGGCACACTAAAAATCATCTTGTTTCATCTTTGAAAACTCAAAATGAATAATATGGTTTTTTTGTTGTTCAATGAGCTCATCCTTAATAAATAGTGCGCAATCGATTGAATTGATATAAAAAAAAAAACATATACACTATCTTGCCAAAAAAAGTAGCCACCATGATTCTCGCAAAAATATATGGTTATTTTAACGAATAAGCTAGTAATTATTAAAATTATTTGTTATTTTTAAAATATTTAATTTTTTAAGTGAATCTTTCTAACAGATTTTTTTAATTTGAAATATTACAAATTGACGTTGCAAAAAAAAAGTAGCCGGGCGATAAAATTTTAGATTAATAGCTAGTATAATGTCCGTTTTTTTTTTATTAACTTGCTTGCATCTCTTTTTCAAACTATTGGTGTAATTTTGGATGAAATTTGGTGTCAGACTATCCCAAATTTGTTGAATTCGTTCTTTTAGCTCTTGTTTTTTAATTTTTCCATATTTACTCAATTCTTTTTTCATAAATGACCATATGTGTTCGATAGGATTCATATCTGGGGATTGAGGAGGCCATTCTAATGTTTTAATGCCTTTTTTATGAAGATATTCCTTTATTAGTATGGACGTATGCTTTAGGTCGTTATCTTGCATAAATAAAATTTTTTCAAATTCATTTTTTTGCTGATTGCATTAAATTTTTGCGAGGATGTTTTTATAACCAATAGCGTTCATAGTTTCTTCAATAAAAACCAGGTTTCATGTCCCTTTAGACGAAATGCAACCCCAAAGCATGATATTTCCACCTCCAAATTTGACAGTCGGCCGAATATTTTTAATATTAAGACGTTCTCCGAGTTTTCTTCCAAACTAAGATTTGCTATACGATGAAAAAAAATTAAACATACATTCGTCACTAAAAATTATGCTGACTATTTCTTCATCTGAAAATTCATGAAATTCCGATGATAGTCTTTTTAGACTTTTTATGTTTTTTTTTGAAAGCATGGGCTTTTTTGCGGAATTGAAAGAAAATATTGGTTCTCTGTTGAAGAATCTTGAGGCAGTTGATGTACTAACTGAGCGAAGTGTGTAAATTTGTACTAAAATGTACTAAATTCCAAAACGTACTAAATCGTAGTGCGCAGAATCATTTTTTGTGGTTTCAATAATTTTTATTGTAATTTTTTATTCTATCGCGTCCAAAATTAATCTTAATTACTCGAACCGTTGAAAATATCTTGGCTAAAATTTATTATATCATCCCCTTATATTAAGTTTTTTTGCCTTATTTTAATTGCATCATTTCAAATAAGGTTGAAATATCATAACTTAGCACGGGAATCTAAAAGTAATAAATGGAAAAAAAGTTTAATTTAACGATATTTTGCCCAAAATTTTTTGCGCAAATGCAGTAATTGAGTCTCTGTTTAAGTTTTCAGTTCTAAAGTCAGGGAAATCAATTATTTGGTGCAAAAACAGTTCTTCTATGGGGAAATCAGGTGCATTAAGAGTAATTGTGCAGAATCAATGGTGGGTTGCTTGAGGCTAATACCAGTTTTTAGCATTGAACACAAAGATCGATTCAAATTTTATGATTTTTTATTTCAGGTTTGGGTTAGCTTTTAATTAAGGTTTAGGTTAGCTTTAGGTTTAGGTTTTAGGTGATTTTTAGGTTTTTTTTGGTTTAGCTTTAGGTTTAGGTTTGGTTTCACGTTTAGAGTTAGGTTTAGGTCAGGTGTAGGTTTAGCTTAGGTTTAGGTTTATTGTTAAAAATATAAATATAAGGAAAAAAATATAAAGTAATTTTCAAGCAACCCTTGTGCAATGTTTGGGGAGAGACGGGTGGGCTAATCGAGTTTAGTGGTGGTTGTGTGCTTTTGAACTTTTTTCCTGGTCATTTTTCGGGTCCCAAAATTTAGGATTATGTAAATTTTTATCTGTTTTGCAAAGACATTAACCTGATTTTTCAAAATCATGGGTTGCTTTGCTAAAAAATCCCTATTATATAATGATTGACCGATTTAGTTCGTTTTGTGGTATCTGAATTCATGATAATCTATGATATATGCTATTATTGACGAACTATTACACATGTTCAAAAAAAATGTGAAAAAAGGATAATGGTTTTTTCGTGTATTTGATACGGCACATGCGCAAAAAAATTAGTACGTTTTGGAAATTAGTACATTTTAGTACATTCATACATATTATCCTAACTGAGATTCCAGATATTTTTTTTAGTTCAATACAGATAGTTTTTAGTGTAACAAAAGGATCTTCTCTGTGTTATTTAAGAATAAGGTTTTTTTTCATCTTCACCAATAATAGATTTTCGACAAAAACCATACTTTCTATAGATATTTTGTTTATTTTTAATTTTTTTGACAATAATTTGGGCGGTTCTTCTGCTTATATTATTTTTAGTAGCAATTTTATTCTTTTACATAGATGTGGGGCCATTAGAAAAATAATTATCGATTATATTTTAGAATTTTGTCGTCAAACATCATGTCATTACTCAAATAATGGCTGATTGTTATGCTGGCTACTATTTTTTGCAACTCGGATTAAAAATATTTCAAAAAAAACTTATCAGTTGATTAAAATGATGCAAAAAAATATCTACATGCATTAATTAGAGCGTTGAAAATTTTTAGAAGTTTTTCATGTTTTTAATCCTTCTCGGTTTCGCGCGTATAATGGTGGCAACTTTTTTTTTCAAGATAGTGTATATTACAAATACCTCCAATGCTTCTATGTCTTTATTGTAAAAAAACCTAAAAAATACTCAATTAACATGTTTAAATGAATTTCAGTTTTATCAGAAATTTAGCTAGATTTAACTTAATAGCACGGCAAATGATTAATAATTGATTTTAAATATTCTAGGAAAATTGAGAATCTGAAAATCCCTAACACTGTCCCGCAACCCTAGGGGTGTGGGCACCCCATGTTAAGAACCACTGGTTTAGAGAATAGATTTTACCACATATAATTTTATGATTTGTGGGACGGATTATCAATTTTGTCTAGTTTAGAATGAAAAATTTATATTTTGTAAAAATTTTGGCATTTATTTGCTTCATTGCTTTATGAGAAACTATCGGTAAAAATTTGTCGCATGTTTTGTGTTTTATAATCCATTGTTTTGTAGTCATGATTGATCTCATACTATAAAAATTAGCATATATTAAAACACCTAAAAGTTAAGGATTCTTTAGAAGTTGTATTCTAGGATCTATAAATTTTTTTATCCTGAATTAGCTGGAAATTATAGAGAATTAATTGAATATATAAAGACAAAAATAAAATGCCATAAATTGTGTTCGAAATGACAGTAAAATGGAAATTAAATCGAATGAAAATTAAATTGAAGTTAATTTAGAGAACATTGTTCAAATGTGCATGATGATTTAATATAATTATAATTAAAAAATAAGATTGTGTCTAACTAGAATAAGTGATCGTATTAATTTGATAGAAAATGAGAGAATGTGGGCAGGCGGATTGAGACTAGAGAACTAGGCACACATTCCTGCCATTAATATAGCCTGTTCATAACCCATGACAATTATGGGTATCCACAAGCAAAATGAATAAAATGTATTGGTGCGCCGCTGTAGGTCTACAGATGCTAAACACACGAAGGAGCTTATTATACTCTGATCTACAGCGATTGATCCAATTTGATATACCTCTTGCTAGATCTTCGTTTTTGATAACTGAATAAGATGTGAATTACACATCTGATTCTACAAATGAAGCTTTGAAAGAGGATTTCTTGATTACTCGCCGCTGCGTGCCGCACGCACATGTTGAAAAAAACAATTAAAAATATTGAAAATTACAGAATCATTAAATAATTAATTTTAAAATATAAATTAAAAAAATAATTATTAAATTAAACACTAATAAATATGGATATTTATTTATTTTTAAGTAATTATATAAAATTTTAAGTATATAAACCATTTTTTTACTATATCATAACTGCCAGTGTGGCCGAGTGGTCTAAGGCGCCGCACTCAAGTCATCATTCTACTGCTTGCGGCTTTCAGCTGTGAGTCTGTGTGAGTTATGCGGTCTGGGTGATACCGGGCGTGGGTTCGAACCCCACCGCTGGCACTTTTTTTTCGTTGTAATCACTGTTTTTTTCATAATTTTTTCGTAAAAAATGCTATTACATTGACTTAACTTATTTTTGGGTGGTAAAAAAATCTCCAAGAACAATTTGCATGATTTATTGGCATATAAATTATGTTTAAAGATCATCCTTCATCTTTCTTTTGTTTTTCGATATTTAATTGATTTTATGATTTTAATAATTCCCTTGATTTTGTTTTAAGATATATAATCATATTTAAGTCCGAATATTTGACATAATCATAAAAGTAATTCCGATATTTTAATGAAAAGAGCTGACCGTCGGAGTTGCAAAAACTAATCTTGTTTAAAACGCCATTGATTAATATAGGTCTATTTCACCGAATGTCTTTTAAAATGGCTCAAAATTAATTTTTTTCCACCGGGGAAAAATATGTGATGTTTAACGTTTGAATATTATAGGTTTGAATTATACCTTTATGAGTATTGTCACTCCATCAAATTAAGAATCCAACATATTTCCTTATTAAATTTTTTATATTCAGGAACTAATTTCTTTAATAGAGCGTGCAAAATTATAATTCAGTTACATTGATGTGAATTGGCTGTGCTTAACATTTTGTTCATATTAATGGAGAAAAGATTACTAAAAAGTAAAAAATGAAGACTGTGTAGGACCAATTAAATATCAACTTGTGCCAAAAAATTATTCAGTAAAATCCCTTTTCTGAGATATTATTCTGACCGCAACATTTATTAAAATTCATAAAAGTTCTAAATGTATCGTGAAGAAGAATTTAAATTTTTGTCTAAATTGCAAAAAAAACTAAACAAGTTAATATTGTCCTGATCTGCTGTTTAAAACTATAAATAATTTAAGATCTTCCACCTAAGTGGTAGTAATCTGCCAGAAAACAAACGTCGTTTGAGGAATTGCAGTTTTACAAGTCGGACGTAACGCAAGGGTTCAATGGGTAATACGCAAGCCGACTCTCACACTACTAAAGCTTGTCATCACTATCATCAAAGCAGAGTTGGTCAACTAAGTTCGAACCATGACCTGCACTCGAAATCCTATTGTTGAACTCAAATAAGAGATATTTAAATCTCTTCTAGGCCACAGTAAAGTAAAGGGCTGTGAAAGATTCACCATGGCAATTTAAAATAAAATGTCATAAACTGCTCGCTTATTGTAGTATTTTGTCTTAAAATTTGTATTTTAAACTATTTCCTGTTTTTTTGTGACATGAAAAAACATGGTTATGAAGTTAAAAATTGCTAAATACCAGGACCTAACAAAATCCTTGTTTTTCTAAGAATTTTAGGCCTTGGTCATTTTATTAACAAAATTTGGCAATGTAGTTTCCCGCTTTTAGTTATGATCTTACACTATTTCGCATTCACTTATAAGGACGAGAGCGTTTAAAAATACAACTTCAATTATTATTAAAGAGCTGAATGCAACAAAGAAAAAGCACAAATAAACGTCTGAGGCGAGAAAATTTAACAAGAGACGTACAAATTCGCGTCGGTTTTTTCATAAACCGAAATACTGGAATATCGGTAACAAAAGAAGCAAGAAATTTTTGAATTAAGTGATTTTTCTTTTAAATTATTTTTACGGCATTAATTAATGCTTTCGTGGGCATTAATTAATGCCTTAACACTAGCGCGCTCCAGAAACGGTATTAATTAATGCCGTTGTCGGAATTGTTGAATTAAAAACGGTGTGTATTGTTTATGTCTTTTCACACGAACATATAATGTTGCGAAAATTTTAATTATCCAGTTAATCTTTTTCATTAAACGCAAATTATTTGTCACAAAAACACGCCATTTGTAAATATTAGTTAAAATGAGCTATCAAAACTGATTATTAATCACGAAAGGAATATTTACCGTCCTTATTCACTAGACTCATCATATTCTGTAAAATTTTAGCTGAGCTGGCTCCTATATTTCCTTATCTGGTTATTTTTAAAAATACAATGAGACCTCGCATAACGTGCTTAATTCATCTAGGAGTAAGTCCTTTATGCGAAACGATCGTTATGCGAAGCATGCTTGTACTAAAATACAATATAAAAAAATTAATTCGTTGTGTCAGCACAAAACATTAAAGCCTCGATTTAGAGCAATTTTGTGTGTTCATATCGTTCGATCTCAAGAAAAAAAAGGTAATTTATGACAAACACGCGGGCTTAAGCAATATAGTGGAATCTGATTTAGTTCATTGTGAGAAGGAAAGTTCGTTCTGCGAGTTATCTATTAGCAAAAAAAAGTAAGTTATACGCAGCGCAACGTTTTCCGAGGAGTAAATTATGCGAGGTATCACTGTATTATAAATATTGGAAACAGTAGAAGCCTTTAAATTTATCTTGACTCTAATCACAGTCAGTCCTTATCGATTATCTGTTAATAACTTGTGAAAAAGGATCCTTCAATTAAATTGAAGGCAAAAAACACGAACTTTATGCGAGCTAAAATATTTTGGGTGCCAAAATTAAAGAATTGATGCTATAACTCAACATTAATTAATCCAATATCAGGACTAATTGAGTTTTTATTAAGATACGTTTAAGATGTGAAATTATGCGTGTTAACTATTGTGTATCCGAACAGAGTGAATAGATGAACGTACAATTAAATGATTCCTTACGAATTAATGTTTTAAATTTTCAAGAATTATTTCATCCTATTCTGACGACAAACATTTTCGTTGAAGCCTTTTCAGCCTAAGAAAATTCTAAAATTCCAGGGTTTGTAAGACTTCTCTATTTTTAACTCATTAATAAACTAATGTAGTTTAAAATTGTCTTGAGTAAATTTGATTGAGCAATTATAATTATTATTGTAAATACGAGTTGCTTTATTTATCATTGGGGTCTCATATAGGACTATGTCCTTTTAAACTTTATCAGAACGAAAAAAATGTTGATGACAGATCGATGAAGAAAAATTCATGAATTAATGATAAGAATAATGTCCGATGAAAACACTACATTGTACTTAAATTATCATAAATTAAATTATGACCAGTAGATGAAATTTTTATATTCTTAAGGTCAAAGAATATTATGACGAAAAAGCTCACTGACGTTTGACTAACACGCAGCCGCGAGTTTTAAAGATATTTGACCATGAACGTGTTTCGTTTTATCGCTGATTCTTCACATTTGATAGCGATCCTATTGCTTTTGCATAAGATATGGAGAAGCCGATCATGTAGCGGTAGTTAAAATTTTTGACTCGATAGGAATCTCAGGAAAAAGTCAATTACTTTACATGATCGTATTTATAACGAGATATTTGGATTTATTCTATATATTTAATTCACTGTACAACAGTGTGATGAAAATTATCTTTCTTGGAGCTACCGCAGCTACACTATACTTGATATATAATAAATTCAAAGCCACTTATGATAAACACTCAGATAATTTTCAAATTATTTATCTGATTTTGCCCTGTGCGATACTTTCGATTGTAATTTCCTCATCGGTTTACAGTCCTTGAGGTAATAACATGCGCTCTAAATAAAGGTTCTTTGGGCATTTTCCTTTACTTGGAATCTGTCTCAATTCTACCTCAACTTTTTCTAATTAGTAAAACTCGTGAAGCAGAAGTAATTACGAGCCACTATCTCTTTGCATTAGGGATATATCGCTTCTTTTATATCCTTAGTTGGATTTATAAGTACCTTATAAAAGGTACTATCAATCTGGTGTCCATATTAACTGGCTGTGTTCAAACTGCTCTTTATATGGATTTCTTTTATCTTTATCTGACCAAAGGCATTTAAAATTTACTCAATTTTAGTTATTCATGGCAAAAAGCTAACCTTACCCGCCTAATAGGATGATATTATTAATATTACTAATAAATGATTATTTCTTTTAATCTAATCTCGTTTCCAATAATTGATTTATAAATTTTTTTTACATTTTTTAATAAGTTCCAATTTTAATGAAACTAAATATTCCTTTTGCTAATTTGTCAAGTCTTAGCGTTGATGCCACAAAGAACTTTCAATTATGCTATCAGTTGGAAATAGGGCCTATAAATGTAGGGTATTATTACATGACTTAAAGATCCCATAAAATCACTAATTTTAGCCGACAGATCCTGTATTTAAGAATCTTTACACACTTGAACCCGGATTATGTGCATTTCATCAGCCAAGAAATTTTGCAAATATCCGGGCTGTGCCTTTAATCTGTTTGTGCTTCAATGCGGTTCAGACTCTATATATTAATTGATAATTTAATTTGCGGTGCTATTTTTATATCTAACGATCAAATTATACTCTTGAGTATTTTCTGATGTCAGATTAAAGATAGGTGCTATTTTATGTCAATATTACAGCTGTATTCCAGTTTTAGTTCTGCTCATAGTTATAAAGCAGTTTATCCTCATAAGTTTCTGAATTAAGATTGATAATTTTCCTATTCTATTATAAGGGCTGATTTACTCTTTAATAATCTTTTAATAGGGCCGGTAAAATATAGCAAGATTTTCTTGTTTAATAATTATTTTTCTGGTCCCTTTTCGGTCTCTTGTTTCTCAATCTTGCCAGCATAACATGCCATTATCACCTAAACTATAAATTTTTTTAGAGGCTTAACTTGTTAAATACGTTTATTTTGTGTTCTCCTGCTTTATCTATGTCTGATAATCGACCTAAATTGACTGTAACTAAGCTTTCTCATTTTAAACTTTAGGATAAAAATTTTGACTAGAAAGTCACTTTCTTATCCCACAAATCAATTTATTTTTTTATAACCATAAATGAGCAACATTATATCCGATCATACATTATTTTATCTCACCTCTCATTTACTGTCATATTTCATTAGTATCCTTAGACATCAGAATTAATTATGTAGGAGAAATATAATTCAGCAACATCCATGCTTTCATGAAATTATACGCCGAGATGCCATTTATATTTGTTGTTCTCCATCAACATACTGGATTTTATCCACCGTTTCAAGACCACTAAGAGAGGGGTTAGTAAGACTCATTATTCTAATGCCGATTACTTAAGAAGGATAATAAGCCAACTTAAATATAATCTTGAGTCTATAATTTAAGTTTTAGAGTTTTTTTTACACGAACCGGAATGATGCACATTGACCAGGCTAGAGAATTTCGTGCAATCAATCGGTGTGTGATATTATCCGTTTTCGACAATAATACCGAATTTATTATAGATACATTATTTTTCATTCATAAATAAGACGAAAGCATTAATTAATGCTGTAAAAATAAATTAAGCAAAAAGTCATTTTATTCAAAAATTTCTTGCTCTTCCCTAACAGATATCACAGGATCAATGTCAATCAAAAAAACGGCGCATATTTTTACGTCTCTTGTTAAAATTTCTCTTCTCCGTCGTTTATTTAATTAATGTCGTGTGTTATCATTCATATCTTAAATAATGAACGAAGTGGTATTGTTGAAAGCATTCGTCTGTGTTAATGAATGCTTTCACAGTAGAACATGCGCCAAAACCGGTATTAATGAATGCCGTCATCGGACTCAATTGATTCAAAATTATGTATTATGATTCATTGCAAACGTCAAGCAGTGAATGACTTCTTTTTGAAATTATTCTAAGTATAATGTAAAAGGTAACCATTTCTGCTTGCCTGGTACCAAAAATTTAACTCAAAGTCTCTGAATATGGATATTATTTGATTTGGATAATATTAGCATTCATGACTGCGACTGTGAGCTTTTGATTGATGGTGTGTGTATATGCATTAGATTTTGGTAGAAAAACTACTGCATTTAAGGTTCTCATTTTTTCCTCCTTGATTTAGTGCACTAGATAAAAATTTACCTTTTAGTCCGAAAGAACTTAATTTAAAATTTCCTCACTGTCTAATCAAATCCATGACACGCATACACATAAACGATATTTCTGCAGTGTTTAGAATACTTTTAGGACTAAAAACCCGATAATTTTGCATAATACCGGAATGAGAGAAGAGAAAGGTTATTAAGTAGAAATACTATCAAAAGATATTATTAACTCATACTATTTTCTTAAAACGCGAATAGTTGACGACGGCCCTAGAAGAGATGTATCATTGATTTAACTATTTTTTGCCGACATTAATTGCTATAAAAGAGGAGTCACAATGACCAGTTATTGGCTAGCTAAGAAAATTTCGCTTAATAAACTATCGAAATCTGATGTGGAAGTATCAAAGAAAAATCCGCGATGTCTTAAGTAAGTTCTGAAAGGGATATGAACCTTAACGGATTATTTTTTATAAAAAAATACAGTAGCCAGCCGTGCTACTAAAATGCGGCTTGAAATTTATTTAAATGAAATTCATTGAAAGCAAATTGAGAAGCAAAAATTTGTGGTGTAAAGTCTAGCCTCGTTAAAGTCTTAAAAAAAATCAGATTGGTACATCAATAATGTAACATCAAATCGGTTGATTTTATGTTTCAGTAAAAAAGATTGCGGAGAATAATTTTTGATATCAAAAATAAAATATATTCTGCCTACAATTGATTGAAAAATCAGACCTAAAATAACAAAAACAAATGCAGGTTTATTATTAGTATTTTTTAGCCAAAAACGATTATACATTGTCCCAGGCATCAAACGTTTGCCCATGTAATATCAGAATCAAAAGTCGGATTGTTGCATTGATGTTGAACTCACCAAAACTATCAAATGGATGATATAGATTGGCATATTATAATTTTATACCATAGATGGGAAGAGATTGAAGCGTACCATCTCTCGAAGATACTCTATCGATGATGTTGAGGTCTTTCAAAATCAATTTAGAGCAAAAGATAAAATTTTTCTTTGAGAATTCCACTCGAATAACATAAGGACTGCTTGCATGACATAAAATTGAGATTTTTATAGATGTAGCCTCCTCAGATACATTATGGGCAATATAGATTTGCTAAAAATTACTATACGAGTAAAGATAGGTTATGGGATGAATCGTATCACGTCATTACTCCGAAGTCAATTACAACGAAAACCATTACACCGAACGCCATTACACCGAAAACCTTTACACCGAACGACCATTACACCGAACAGCCATTACAACGAAAATGAATACTAAAATTACTGATTTTAACATTTTTTATCAAAAAAAATATTTAAATTATATTTATAAACTTCCTATGGGCTTTTTTATAATTTAGCAATTCCTTTACTTCCGTAAAAAGTTCAAGAGGTAATGACTTATTCAGTTATTTGGGCTTCGTTTATTTGCAAGACACAACTTATGGCAATAAATCATTTTGGCGCTGTTGCGATCACAAAAAAATGGGATGTAAAGCATGCTGAACTATCTCAAACGGCATTTCAACATCCTGCGCTGGAGATCACAATCATTTTCCCAATATGACTCATATTAAAGCGCGTGAGCTGAAAAATAATATGAAGGAACTAGCAAAAGCCAGTTTTTATTCTCCTCGAGAAATCATAACTAGATCTATCAGTACAGATTCTTCTAATATGATGGCTGCACTTCCTAGTGTTTCGAATGTTTAAAGACAACTTTAATGACAGAAAGACGTAGCAGCAATCTTCCATCAGAACCGTATTCATTTGAGCAAATAAATATTCCTCAAAATCTTAGAGTTACAATGTCTGGAAAAAATTCAGGTTCCAGAGAACCTTTTCTATTCTTTGATAATGAAAATGTTAATAGGCGAATCATTATATTTTCGTCGCCTAATGCAATTTGACTTCTATCACAATAACGAATATGGTTTGGTGATGCAAAATATGAGACTAGTCCGCCTTTATTTTCTCAGATGTATACGTTGCACGTTCAACTATCAGAAAAGACAGTTCACGTGATTATGCCCTCTAACCCAATAGATTGCAGTCTACTTTAATGATTTAATTGGTTATATTCGAGAGAGAAAGCCCCTATTAATTGCCCAAAATAAAATCATGTTGGACTTTGAATTTGGGGCTATGAGAGTATTTCATTCAAATTTTCCTGCAATACACATCAAAAGGTGCTATTTTCACCTATGTCAATCTTTACGTCAAAAGATCAAAGATGATAATACTGTTTACAAACTATATCAGACTGACGTTGAGTTCCTTATTACAACCCAAATGATATTGACCTTGGCCTTATTCCTCTTACTGATGTCAATATTGGGTTTGCAACATTAGTCTACGAACTAACTATAATTTCTTACGGCAAGCTAATTGAAAATATCATTGAATATTTCGAAGATTATTATATTGAGAGGATGCTACCAAATAGCGAGCGACGATCTCAAAAGTTTACCCCCGAAATCTGGAATGTGTACGATAGCAAATTGAGCGGTGATGCACGAACCAACAACGCCACCGAAAAATGGCAAAATGGCTTCCAAAAGTAAGTCAAATGCTTTCATTCACTCTTATACGAATTTATGAATTATTTAAGACTTGTTCAGGGTCATCTATCTGTTGTGATTGAACAATTTATGAATCAGCATCAATAAATGTAGCAGAGCAATGTTTATACCGATCTTAACGAGAGAATTTTAAGAATCGCTCAAGAATGTTTAATTGATGAGGTGGTAAGTTACCTGAGAAGAATTTCTATGAACATATCACTCTATAACTTAATTTACATGATTTCTCAAAATAAATTTACATCATTTTCATTCAATCAATTTTTAGGCCTAAAAATATCAAAAATTGTAATTTTTATGAATAATTTTAACCGAGATTAAGTCGGCTATATGGTTAAACCATTGACAAAATTTAAAATAATATGCTTTGTGTAAAACCATCCAGCTACCTCAGCAAACAAAATATTAATTTGTACCCAGCAATATACAAAATAATCATACTGTCTAGTCCAAAGGTTTTGCTTATCAGATAATTTCATAATAAATACCTTAATTAATTCGTGCTTCAGGTACAAAACCCCCTTATAAAACATATGACATCTATGAAAAAGCTCCCAAAAATGCAAAAAAAAACAATGTATAGGGAAAAACATAAATAATAAAAATAACGCTATCCCAAACTATATTACCTAAACAATACCATAAGCCATTTTGACTTGTTGGTCAGTAAGATTAACTCATAAAAATTTCCAGTTAACCTGTAATTATTTTACCTGACGCACACACATTATTTGTCTTAATTTAGCAGTTAAAATCTAGAAAGAAATGCATTTTCGTAAAAACCGGTATTTTTCATCACATATCCAGCATGGATTTCATTGATCTCTTTTATATACGTATAAAAGTGACATATTATTATACAGATATAATCTGTTTAGAAAATTATTTTCTTATTCTCTTGATGAAACCTATTACACATAAATTACGCCATTAAAATAAAGATACCTAACTTTACGCAGTCATATAATCCAAATAAAAATAAACAGTGTGATCAAATTTGCTTTAATTTGGTATTTTTGTACACTAAAATTGAAAATTCGGTGTAATAGTCCCTTCGTTGTAATGGTACTTCGGTGAAAAGGTTTTCGGTGTAATGGCATTCGTTGTAATGGTTTTCGTTGTAATAGACTTCGGTGTAATGCCGCCGAATCGGGATGAATAACATGTTTATTTTGCATAACTCTATGTTAGGCTATCCTTTTTGCCTAAAACCTAAGTTTATCAGATTTTCTATGTTTTTATATTTGTTAAAGACGTATAAAGCTATCTAAGAGCCATAACTGAAATTTAGATTGTGTCTACTTTGTCCCTTATGTCTGTATAAAACGCTGTTTTCAGATTAAAATTATAAATAATATTATTTTAATTGCAAATTTTATATTTGCTTATCCTTAAACAATCTTAGAACCTTTTCAATTTTAAAATTTATGATTTTTAATAGAGCATAAAAGTATATTTTTAAGAATGCAAAACCAACAAAATTCTATGCCCTCTTCCTCATAGATATTTGTTCACTGAGTGAGGAATTATTAAAGGGCAACTTAGTTAACTCTGCAATATAACATCTCTAACCACCAAACAAGAAAATTAACGGGAGGGTTTTTGTGTAGAGATCGTGGTTCTGACTTATCATAACAACCCCGCATAGACACCAGAGACGACCATCTCTGGTATTGTGGGACTTGGCTGGCACCTCACTCACTAAACTCTAGCGTTTAGTCGATTACTGGGTCGTTTATGCTTCAAGCACACCAGTTTCTCTCGATCTTAGACAGATGTTTCTGGTAATATAACAGAATGTCTGATTAGAGTACGCGTTCCTCGACTAGACTTAAATATGAAAATATAATAATTTAATTATAAAAATTGATGGGTCAGAAAAAAGATTACTGAAACCAGATTCAAATATAGAGATTGACTTGCATTTGGCTAAAGTGCAGTGAACTTTAATACAGTAAAGTTCACTTAGAGAGTCATAAGCATTATAAATGTAATAAAGTATAATCGAAATTTTAGGAGCATAAAATATTTGCATTAAAACTTATGACATAGTATTGTGCTACAATTAAAGACCAGATTGAAGTCTGATCGATTTATTGGTAAAAAATGTTCATTTACGCCTAATATAGAGTAATAAGATAAATATAATAAGAATATTTCTTATCATGTATATTTTTCAGTAAAATGAAAAATAAGTTTTGGTAATATATGGCGAAAAATAATCGCAAGTCGAACTTTTATTGGCGCGAAAATGGCTTCTTCTTCTTTTCTTATGATGCATTTAATGATTTCCTTTGAAAGATGCTTAGGATCTAAACCTTTGAGTGAATTGGCATCGATATCTAAGCAGTTATCTAGTATCTGGGATACTGTTGTGCTTTTGACCAGATCCTGTGAGTGCATTAACCGAAAATCCTGTCCTTATGTATCCAGGGTAAATGTTTGTGACACAAATGCCATATTTTTTGACTTCGCACCGTAAACAATCCACAAAAGCACTTATAGCGGATTTTGAGGCAGAATCAAATTTATTTCGAAAACTTACATGCAGATCGATTGGGGATGCCTATAAACGCCTGGACGGAGGAAATTGTCACAATGTGTCCGCTTTCGTTCTTTACAAAATTTGGTATCAACACTGTAAAAGTTTATGTAAAATACGTTTAGTGAGGTAGGCAGGTCCTAAGAAGTTTGTCCTATTGATTATGTCATACACGTCCAAAGATGTGTCGATGCATGAGCCTCGGTGACCTATACCGGCGTTATTTATCATAACCATTAATTCTGGATAGTTTTTCAGGATTTCTGCAGCGGCGCATTCGATTGAGTCATTGGATGTCATATCAATTAAAAGGGTTCGCTGACGAATATTACACAGAACTCACAAAAAGAACCTACCTTTTCTTCGATGAACCGAACCGTCTCATCCAAGGAGGTCTGATTTCTTCCGGCAAGAATTAACGGCCAGTTTTTCTGACTGAGGGATACCGCCAATTCTAATTTTTACCGGAATACATTATACCTCTACCTAAACCAGCATTTGCACCCGTTATTAAAGTAAGAGGTTGATTCTCATGGTAAATTGTATTATTCTTAGGGTATATAATTAAAAACAGAAAAAAAATTATCACAAGGGTAAAAAGAGCTAAGATTAGCATAGCGGCTTGGCGTGAAGCCGTTGACTAAAATTCATTTATTTTTCACACTATCTTTTTGAATAATTCATTTTTAAAAATCAAAATCCTGTCTATTAACTATAATTTAATCATTATTAGGTTTTCCTAATTAATCAGTAATTTTTGAAAATTATCATAAAATATGTGGCATTAAGATTGACATACCTATTTAAATTATATCCTCTTGCCAACTCTAAGGACTGTATTTATTATTTATTAGTTTTTAAAAAATTTGAATTTATAAAAATATATGGACTAATTAATTTTTGGATGTTCCGATGTATTTTCGCGGGATTTTTTGCTTTAAATCACTGCTGTTACATATTAAAGCCGAAATGCAATTCATTTTAATTTTAACTAGCACGTAAGATAAAAAATATTAGGATGTAAATTCTGATAAACTAGACCAGCTTAAAAATTACATTCAAGCATAAAAGAAAGCATTTAAAGACTGACCTCATCTTGATCACAAGATTGCGCATTAAATTTTAAACGGTACTATAGGCTTAGCTAGTTTTTAGATACGTTTTTCGCCGTATAATGAGTTTTCTGATTTATTTATTGCGCACTAGGTTTCCTCAGCTGTGACGATTTAGGATTTTAATTCTATTTTCATTTAAATGGCTACAAATTAAGTCGAATTAATAATTATCTGTGCCGTTTGTCAAATTTATTCTTTAATATATTTTCAATATTATTAATTATCCAAATACAACGACTGATTCTAATTTTACTCTCCGTTATGAGTCAACCTTGAGATTTTGATCATAACTTGGTTAAAGTTTCCTCCAAATTAAAAATGTTTTGTATAAACTTGAAATATAAAGTTTTCCTGTCTTTTAAACTGACCTCCTCTCTTTTAATGTTTATTTAGATCAATGCTAGAAATTTATTTTTATTTTTCTAAATTTATGCGCCTGCTTATACTTTGATGGAAGCTAGAGTACTCAAAAATGTCTGTCGTTTTTCTAAATCACTAGGTATTCTTATTTTTATAACACAAGTTGTTAGATATCTTAGTCACATTGATACATCGTCTATGATTAAGAGTATAATTTGCTGCTGAGAAAAGGGGATGATATTTTAGATAATGATGACCCTTTTTCTGTCAAAAATATTATAAACATTAAAGACATGGTAACTAATAAGATGCATCTGGGTCATAAATATCCGGAAAAATTTAATCCAAATTTTAGCGGCTTTATACATGGACACAGAAATGATTTTGCTGTCATTAATCTTGCTTTGTCATTGATTTATTTTCAAGTATATTATCTTAAATATATTTAGAGGGCTGCAAATTACGCAGCTCTTATTGCTAGACACGGCGGCGTTGTTTTATTCTACTCTTATACTAAGCGTTATGAATTTATAGTCCAGCGAGCGGCACGATATTGCGGGCAATTCTTTTTTTGTGGACCTTGGCGATCAGGTACACTGTTAGAGCCCGAAAAATTTCTTAAAACAGAGATTATAATCTGTGCGAGATGCATAGTTCATTTTTAGCTTGCGGTAAGGTTCAAAAAAAGGCCCGTATTCCTGATTTAATAATCACTGTGGGGTTAGGAAGCTACTCCTTTGTTGACATGAGAAAAGACTTTTTGTCATCTTTAACCGATAAAGAAATTAATGAAGGTCTCTTCTCGTATGGTTAAATACCTTTTATATAGACCACCCGCCAACAGCCTAATACAAGAAACTCAACTAGCATTTATTCCTACTATCGGTCTTATCGACAGTGATTGCGATCCCCAAGCCGTCACATATCCAGTTCCTGGTAACGACGATAGTCTTTGTTCTGTTGAATATTTTTTCAACTCTCTTAGTAGTGCCATCAAAAATGGGTCACAATACAACAAATGATTCGATTGTAAGTTATTATTATTTCTATTTTTTATGCTTATAATATTAAATCTTAAATACACTTCTTCATCATTAGTCGTTCACAAAACATGACGTTTCAGTTCAAAAGCGCAAAAATCTCTTTACATTCCCGCTTCTCACAAAAAAAATTAACTTGTTAAACGAAACATCTGTCGATGAATACTTGTCATAGATAATGATTTTAACTTTTTAATCGCTGAAAACCGCTTTCGCCCTTTTAATTTAACCACAATCGGCTATTTATAAAATTGCATAGTCTGTCTAACACATCTTGCCCTTAATTACTAAACCAAAGATGCCTTCCTACCTCTAATTATCTTTTAACTCTGCCAGATTAAGAATATAAATCAATGGTGAGGATTATATAACTATGATCTGTTTTTGCAAATGAATACAATTTGCCTGTGAAACTAAGCTGTATTGTAATCATCATGGAGATATTAAGTTAACTTTTGTAAACCTTACAAGCTAATATTTTTTACTTATATTTTATGTTTCCATCTTCCATCCAAAAAATCTTCGTTAGTTAAAAAAAATCAATAAAAAATTTAGGTAACTCATGTTCCTCAAATATTTTTTTAGCTTACTTTCGGTTTTCTAACATTGAAATTGAGTGTCATCATCTGATCACTATTCGCCTTGCCTTATTCAATTTAAATTTTTCCCAAGATTTTGCTCTCGTAATTTATTTTATGATAAAGATCCAAATTTAAAAAATGACTTTAATAAATATCTATCTAAAAACTCTTTTCCACGATCAAACATACTTAACACGAAGTTATTGAAATTCATAATACCGTCTTATCTTATTTTATTTGTTTAAGTTTTTTGATGATATTCAAGCTCACTTCTGATCAAATGTTGCTCATTTTTTTCATTTAAGAAGAAAATTAATAATTTCAAGAAAATATCGTTATAAAATACATTGAGGATTAAATAAGAACGTAATTTGATGTTTAAGGTATCCGAATGGGTATTTGCCTGAAATGGCGTTCACATGGAACAATAACTTTGCCTTAAAAAACTATAATAATTATTTGAAGAAGAAGAATGCATAATTTGTAAGAATAATTAATCGAATATAATTATCGTTATCGCTTTTTGACGCATTAACCAGGTGTGTCCTGTCATGGCACCACAATATAAAATAACAGATGCTGCAAGTAACTACCGGAAGTTTTTTTAATTAATCCAGAGATAAAGATAACATAGAATATTATATTTATTGAACTATTTTTTATCGATGACTTGATAAATCATAGTAACCTAACCAGAGCTGAGGTTGAACAACATCCTTAGGGAAGGAATATTTATGAACCGAACTTAAAATCTTACAGTGGTGTTATGCAGTTGGGCTGATGATCATTACTAAGGGCTAAAGTATCTTTCATCAGACCAGAACTATTGAAAACATATAAACGACAAAGGGGAAGCTAAAAATGTGGCAAATCCTACTAGTAGGTCTGGCGTTTAATAAGTGGGTTTATGATCTGATGGGATATTAATTCAAAGATATGTCATAAGATGGATCGTCCTTAACTTTTATAATCCGATTATGATCAAAGAAATTCCTTTTAACCTTCTAAACCACAAGTCAGCTTGAAACTACGATGTTAAAATAATCCAATTAATTTTGTCAGTTTTTGCTGATGAGTAACATTTTTCTTCTTTCGATGCCATCTACTTTTGATATTCGCTAATCTATAAGTCAAATGCATTAAAAATGAAGTATATAAAAAATATTTTTAATGAAGACGATTCCACGTTCTCATTAATAAAATTTTAGTGTTTTTGTTATCTTTTTAATAAGAATATATTTTTAATTATTAAATTATCGATCGAGATAATGACTTTGAACTTTAAACAAGGGAATTTCGTCACTAAAAAAAGTAAATAGTAATTCTATGACATGTTGGATAAGGCGCAACATAAATTGTGCATTTTTAATCCAATTCAAGGCAGGGTTTCATCACATGATTGAAATATTTCTGGTGAAATTTGTGTTTAAGTGGATCGTGCTTTATAATAAAGTCAGTTTAGGATTTTAATTTAATTTTGATAGATTTAAAGAAAATAATAGTTTTGTTTCTAGTCAATTAATGTGGGACATTTTCGGATTTAAGTCGGCTAATAACCTAAAATAAAAGTAACAATCGTGTTTATGACAACAGGCAATTGTATTTGATATAAAAAAAGCACCATAGTATAGCTTTTTTTGGTTTAGCCTGTTCTCAGACCGTAGAAAAATTTATTTCTCATATTAAATAGCGGCGATCTACATTTTACTAGAGCCCTGCGAATAGTGATTGTTTTACGAATCAATTCGACTCCACTCATGCTTTTAATTTTTCTTTTGGCCTTTTTGACAAATTTTATGATGCATCGAAACTTTATTTTGGTATTTTTAGGTTAGAATACTGTCGTGCCCAACATTACGGCACATGGGAGAAGGCTGCATGCGGAATTACCGAACGACAATTGAGATAGTTAATATTCATTTAATTTCTTTTTTCTCTAATAAATGTCGTCAATTTTGCCTGAGATACTCACATGCCCCTGGAGAGTGATTATCAAAGTAAAACACTCTTCAAGTTGGATGTGAAAAACGGATTGTTCCCATGAGGGTGCGTCAAATACATTTAATTGAATAAAGTCATTCGTTGTGCAAAAAATATCTTTATAAAAAATGTTAGATATATCTACCGATGGATATAATAATGATTATTAAGCCAGTCAAGCACCGATTTACGATGCAGAACAATCGGCGTAGGTATTTAAGAAATAAATCAGTTTTGTCATGTAATATTTAAGTAATAAAATTCCGCATATTTAGCCGCTTCTCTACATTTATGTAAATTCTTTTCGTTCTCAAAAAAAGCTTATCAATTTTCTGAAAGACACCAGAAATTGCAATTTATTTCATAATATTGCTTGTAATATTCAAAAACTTCGAACTTTTTTTGTCGAATATTTGCAGGGCTTTAAAGTTTACCATTGAAATATTTGGACAATGAGTAGTCAGTAATGACAGAAAATATTATCAAATGACAAAAAAAGTAAAAATCAAGGAATAAAGATATTTGCGATAAGGTAAAACATCGGTCTTTAATCGGCTTAAAAGTTGCTCTTATGCTCTAACAAAAATTTTATAATTTTTCTTGAGTCATCAGATATGGTATGAATCATGCATCTGTATTTTTAGTCTCTTTTTAAATCAAATTATTCTTACTAGTTATTACATTTAATCCGATTCAAAATAATATCATAATGAGCTACTGAAAATTAGCCGCAGTGCGGCTACTTTATTGTAATGACAGTTGAAGAGTTTAAGACTGCTTTTCTTAAGGGAGACCTTGATCAAGCATATAGTATTTTTCTATTGCATAATCATAGATTTTGTAATTCAAAATGATGTTCTTTCCGAGAAATATATTTATGAATTAGTCGCACAACTTTCTTCTGGTTCACTTAGGTATAAAAATTTTACAAAATATATTTTTTTCATGTCTATCATTTTATTCTTATTTTTATTATTTTTAGGCATCAGCCAACAATGATGTTCGTCAATCCTAACTTCATTTTTACGCTCTTTTTACATTGATAAAATTAAAGATTAAAAAACATTATTTCCTTAATTATAACCCGTTTTTCATTAAAAAATATTACTTAACTGCATTTTCTTGGATCATTACTCATAAATTCAATCTTCTACTCGTCATATCTCACACATACTTTCATACGATTTTTTATGAACTCTTTGACCGTTTTCATCTTAAATTTCAGTATATTATTCTTGCATAAAAATAAAAAACTACAAGTTGAATCAAAAAAGCCATAATTTCAAATTCAACCCAACGAATTCATTTTACATGTCTTTTAGCTACAATCAATTTTCTTTCATCATAACTAAAATTTAATCAAACCTAAGTTTTAAAAAGTTGAGATATTTAGATTTTAAACTTTGTATTTAAGAAAAAGCCTAATGGCATCAACTGATGTATTTTCCTTGTTATTTTTACTACATCAAATCGATTTTTTTTCAACGAAAATTTAGTCAAACTAATTCCATCATAAGATCATTATGTCAATTTTTTTACTGTGACAACATTTACACAGTCTGCATCAATTATCGACGCTTTTTTTTGATATAATCTGTTTTTATAGGTCCTACACATAATTCCATATTTTAAATATTATCCTCATTTTGTAACTTAATTAATGTAAATTTTTACTTTACTTATATTTTGAAATAATATCTCAATTTATATTTGACATCATTTTGAGAAGCAGTAAGTCGCTCTGCATTTCCGGTCGCGTATTCGAATGGACATCATACGCTGCAACAGTCGTATTTTCCTATTAACGCTTCAAATTAGCTAAATATAGGAGTTTGAACACGTTTTCGTCAAACTTAGTACAAAAAAATAAAAATCTTTAGGCATGCTCAAAATGGTTAATTTTTTAAAATATTATGCTACAATTACGTACGATCAGAGTAAATTATATAAATCAAACAGAAAACCAATATGTTTATCGTAAAAAATTCAACTGCGTTCATTTATTGGTACATTTTAATAGATCATAAACGAAAAATTATTTATTTTTTAGGCATATATAAATGATAAATATTCATAGATATGATTAATTATACTTTGCCTGTTGAAATATGTACCTTTGCTACGCATACAATTAATTTTTTGCGTGTGTTACAACAGTGTCTTTAATTGTAGACAATATATCTGTCCGGGCATCATTTTTTAGATATGAACGTATTTTTATGATAGATTAACCTTAAGTTTTTTTAAATTTTCAATATATATTTCCTTAAACAAAAATATTTTGGGAGCAACCCACTCAGTCACATATTCGACCCCTGCGAACTGCTCATTGTATATTCCTTTGATTTTATAAAATTCTTAAAGATAATCCTACTTCTTTGCTTTTTATGCATTTATAGTTGCTTATAATATTTTAGTTCCTCGGCAGGTTCATATCTTTTTTTATATCTTCTCGAGAAACCAAAAAATGAATCGAGAGAGTCTGCCTTTTCAGTATACTATAATTTTAAGCTCAGTTTTATGTAATGACTGTTCTTGCAAATAATTCTATTCTTAATGATGAAATGGTTAGTAGAAGTGTGATGGAGGGTATTCATCGGATTGTTCACGTATTAATAATAACTTGATGTTATAGATACTTACTCCAGATCTTAGAAAAAATGTTATTAGATTTATTCACGCTTGTTCTGTATCAACAAATGCTTCAAATATCAATCCTGTTTTGGATCTTATTAAAATTTTGAAAGCTGAAGGTTGAATCAAAATATACTAAACTCTAGGTTATCCCGTTCCAGAAAAACGCGAAAAGCTCAGATTAGGTGTATGAATGATCTCTCTGATATAGTTATCTCCACCTGCTTGGGTTGATGGCGATTGTTGCATTAACTGTAAACAAAAGTTTACTAGTTTTCTTAGAAAGGTAATTTTATCTTATTAAGTGTAGCATCATTGCAGAAATTGTGGTAAAGTGTATTGCGCAAAATGTTGCAGTTCCATGAACCCTCTGCCTCATTTTTTAATTTTCAAACCTGTTAGAGTGTGTGAAAGTTGTTCCTCAAATTTGTCTATTTCAAAGTATTTTTTATATTTGAGAATTTAGTGATACCAAATCAGATAAAAGTATTTTCAAAATTGCTCGCTGTAATATATTTATGGATTACGATGATTCAATTCCATCAGCCCAATCTGTAATTATTTAATATTAGATTTAGCAGCAAGAAGATGTCGAGGATGAAGACTTAAAGCGAGCCCTTGAGTTGTCATTGAAAGAATACGAAGAAAATGTTTATTTTCATATTAATTTAAGAAAAAAAATTCATCTTATTACAAGGAAACAACTCAGACATCACGACCTACTGCATCAGCACCGTCTCCCTCTTATTCCTACCCTACCGACCAATTACCTGCATATCCTAATCTTGATGGGATCAAAAGCGATCACAATTATGAAGCTATAGTCAACCAGCCATACAAGGAAATCCCGTCAACATATGAACCCTCCTACCCGAAATCTTATCAAATCCCTACTCATATCTCACCTCCTGCTACTGCTTATCAAAGGTCTGACACTGATACTTCTTATGACATTCTAAAAGACATGATTAACAATATAAATAGCAAAATACGCACGATTGAGAACGATCCTCAGTTTGCCCCATATTCCAATCAAGTTATTCAGGTAAATGTAATTATCATGAGCAGACTCTGTTTCAAGCCTCACTTGCAAATTACAATGCTTTTGTAGCTTCACGTGAAAAAAACATGTCTGATATTTCAAAATTACAAAATCAATTGGCTTTGATAGGGAAAGTAGAGCAAGCTCGTAATATTTTAAACGAGACAAGGAAAAAGAATGCCCAAAAACTTCTACAACAGAAACAAGAATCAGAAGCACTTCTCAGAATCCAAATGGAACAAAAAATGCATCTAATGCAACAACAGCAATTGGAGCTTGAAGCATATAATAAATTAATGATGGAACAGCGCTTTCGAGAGATGGAATATGCCAGTAGTAGGCAGTTACCGCCTTCAAATATACCCCCTCCTTTTACCCAACAGCAACCACCAATGAATTATCAGTATCCTACTCAAAATATTTCACAAGGCTACTACTCACAAGAACCAACTCAGCAATTTCAACCGCAACTTACTCCTTCATTCTATACTCCAAAACTTCAAAAACCTGAAAATTCTCCTCCCACAAACGGAAATACTCCACCCAACAACACTATAATGGCCCCTGTAAACAGTGAATCGAATCCTACGTATCAAAATATCGATGAGCTAATATCATTTGATGATCTTAATATTAAACCACAGTAAATATAACCCATGATAGACTAATCACTTTTGTGCACCATTCTAATGTGTATTAATTGTTCCGACTACGACATTTCTTTAAGAAAAACAAGGTCAATTAGATAATTAAAGACAGTGGTGGCCAAATTACGTCCTGATACTATCACAAGACAGCTAGTGAAAAAATTTTGCCAAAAAATTTATCAAAGGGCGATTAGTGTATTACGACTAGGTATAATACACACCAAACATGTCATATATTTTTTTGGTATTGTTTTAATTCATATTTATTTATCATTAAATCATTATAAAACTTATATTTAAAAAAGGGACACATGCAATGACGACTTTAATAAATAAAGATAAAATAGATAAATTCAATCTTATTGAAAATTATGTCTAAAAATCTATAGACAACTAATTCTTCAATGCAGAAATGTTATAAGATCGAGAGCATTAAACCACCGAAAATCTTTATGTTTTTTTGAAGGACATTGAATCTGATTATTCTGATTTTATTTATCACTCAAATATTCTATTTTTGAGTCTCGAAAGAATGTTAAAAAGAATTGAAGAAGTAAAACATGAAATTTTTATATTTTTATAAACTAACCATCTATCCTGTCATTTTTCTGCAAAAATTAAAGATGATGAATGGATGAGCGATTTCGTTTTCACGACAGATTTCATGCACAAATTGAATTAACTTAATTCTAAACTCCAAGGTAACTATATTTTTGCTGACGATTTCTTTGTGTAAGTAAGATCGTTTCAGACTAAGCTAATACTTTTTTCTCATCAACTCGCGAATCAAAATTTATCAACAAAATATCCAGAAAAAATAATAGATTTATTAGAAAATTTTTCGATGAGAATTGTAGATTTTAAGGAATTGATCAACAGTTTTAATAAATCAAGTCATCCTTTAATTGCGATCCTCATACTGCTAATAAAGAATTGAAAATATAACTTCAAGACCTCCATTTTGACAATTCTTTCAAATATAATTTTGAAAGCAAAAATTTAATAAATTTTTATTCTTATCTTAGCCCTAACAAATTTTTTTTAATTTTAAAAACTTTGTAGTTTTACTATTTGCCATATTTGCATCAACATACATAAGCGACCCGACTTTTTCATGCATGATCATTATTTAATAAAAAAAGGGTTTTTTACGACAATTAATCTACAATAAATATTAGGACTCAAAACAACAAGTTTTTAACCTGATATTAACAATTTAATGAATTATGGAAATTGACTAAACGTCTCAATTATTTTTAGCCCTGTTTTTTACATATTATAACATCTGTTGGTTTTTATGGCATTTTGGTTCTCCTTTTTATCTTTATTTGTTTACAAAACAGTCTGAGGTTGTAATTCTGAACTTTTTTTTACTCCCGGTCTTTAAGAACACAAAAATTTCATTAATTGACATTTATCTATAATATTTGTATCTTTCATGTTTAAGAATTGCATTTGATCCAGAAGCTTAAAATTCTAAAATGGATTCAAAAACTGTGCGGCCTTTCCTAAAAAATAAGGAGGGTGCCTTATATAAAAAATCTGGATTTTGATGTAAAATTTAAAGTACTTTACGTATTCTGAGGCGGCTGGGACCTTCCGTTTAAGAAAAACTTATCTGAAACATTAAAGTTTTTCCATTAATTGTTTCTCAAAAAATTTTCATTTTTTTATTTACAGATTATATGGAGCGTGTTCTTGTTATTTTCTAATTTATAAGCAGAAATTTAGTAATTTTTATCAAAATTAAGTTATTTATCATCCAGCCCGTATTTATCTAAAATATTGATCATTTGGTCCTTTTTAACAAAATAATTGCCCACCACTAGTTAAAACGATTTAAAATTCTCAGGATGACTACTTTTGCTGATATACAAGGTCTGATTACCAAAGCAACTGAAGATTATACATTTCAAAATTTCTTAAGATATTCAGCCAAAAAGTTGCTCCTTGATAATTCATATAAAATAATTTGTTGTCATTGATAGCTAGCTAACTTCAAATTGGAATCGAACCTTATTTAAGCAGACTTTTTTGTGTTTACTTTTAAAATCACAAAAGAAACAATAAAATTGAAAAATGCAACACATTACGTGGCATGATTTGATCACATGATGAATTATTGGAATGGCGGATGTTCTAATTTAGAATTTTTTAATTTTACAATCGAATTGGATCAATAATATAATTAATCAGTTTTCGATGTTCTATTATCAATAAATTTTGATTATCAAATTTTTTCCTGAGTTTATCAAATTTTTTTTTCAATATTTTGTAAATAGGCAGTATATATGTACGAGTGATAACTAAAACTAATTAATCATCGTTAATCATCGTCCAGTCTACACTCCCTCCGCTCTATTTCGGTTTATGTTTGTTTCAACGTAGTGTGGATATCGTTTTGGCGCCTTGATATTTCCTCTAGGTCTAAGTTTAGCCAAATATTCGTTTTCTTCTGAATTCTCGATAGTTACAGGTAAATCGACATCAGCACGGGATTCTTTTAAAGGAAATTCCACTTCTTTACTTTCTTTGAGTGGTTCTGCTATTTTTTGTTGTAATTCCGAATCTTCTGTCCAATCAGATTTTTCCACTGTTTTTGATTCTTTTACTTTTATTCTATCGACGCTGACAGTCTTTTGGGCATAGTTATTATCTTCAATTTTTACCGTTTTTTCCGTCATTTCCACTATTTTCCCCCACCGATCCTTCCATCTCTTGCTGATTTTTGAAGTTGTTGGGGCTTGAATGTAAATTTCGTCACCGATATTGATTTGAGGTTGTTTGGATTGGTAGACGTCGTCGAAGTATGTTTTTTGCATATATGAATCGTTACTTGTAAGTTCCACAATTTGATCATAAATTCTTGCCAAGTTTGACTGTATGCCATGTTGATGAGAGACGGTGTCTTGAATTTCTTTAACCTCTTGTATAGCAAAGTTTTTGCTATCTCTTCCAAATGTTGCTTTGTAGGGAGATGTGCCAATTGTGCGATGCCTTGATGTGTTGTATGCATAAATCAGTACGGGTATAATTTGGTCCCACGTTCGCTCCGATTCTAAATTTTTCCTTAATAAATTGATAATGGATCTGTTTGCTCTTTAAGTTAGTCCATTGGTTTGTGGATGGTAGCTTGTTGTGCGACATTTATCTATTCCAAACGAGTTGCATAGCCTTTTCATCATTTGACTTTCAAAGTTTTTTCCTTGGTCTGAAAGAAGTACATATGGCGGACCAAACCGTGAAAACGTTTCGATTAATCTTTTGACTATGGTGTTCGTCTCTTGGTTCTTCATAGGATGAGCTTCAACCCACTTTGTGAAATGGTCTTGTAGGACCAGTAGGTATCTATTCCCATTATTAGTAATTGGGAGTTCTAAAACATCGACTCCTACCACTTCCCATGGCCCATCAGACTGGGTAGGGACAAGTGGGCTTCTTGTTATTTTTGTGCTGGCCTTTTGGCATTCCGAACATTTCTGGCAATAGGAAGTCGTGTCTGTATAGATTCCTGGCCAGTAAGCTATCTCTTTTATTCTTTCTAATGTTCTTTCGATCCTCATGTGCCCCGAGAGTAGGTTATCATGGCAGTATTCTAGTATTTCGCTTCTTAGTATTGTGGAAATTATTGGTTTTAATTTATTTTCAGTTTCTCTAAAAATGTTTGGCTTCCTATACAGTATCCCGTCAACAATACTGAGATTTGCTCGTAATTGATAGTATCTTTTTAATATATTATTTTTATTGGTTTTTTGATCCCAATTGTGATTTTTTACTTTATCTATTACTTCAGCAATTATTGGATCCTTTGATTGTTCTTCTGCTAGTTTTTCTAGGGTGATAATCGGATTACTTTCAGTGTATAATGCTACTCTTGATAGCGCGTCGGCGTTTTGGTTATCTTTCCCTTTTCTGTATATAATCGTAAAGTCGAATTCTTGGAGACCTATTAACCATCTGCCTTTCCGACCGTCGCGAATTTTGTTGTTCAATAACCATGTGAGAGGTTGGTGATCGGTAAGAAGCTCAAATCTTTCTCCCATTAGATAGTGCCGAAATTGCTTTAATCCATAAATGATAGCCAAACATTCAGCCTAATAAGTAGAGTAGTTTTTCTCTGCCGGTGTAAAGACACGACTGGCATATGATATTGGATGCCCATCTTGTTCAAGGATGGCTCGGATAGCGTGTTTACTAGCGTCGCTTATAAGTAGAAATTTTTTGTTGCGTTTAGGGTATGATAAGAGGGGTTGTGTAGACAATTTTTCTTTTAATTTGCGAAACGCGTTGTCACATTATGGGGTCCAATCGAATTCAACGCTGTTGTTTTCCAAATCATGTAATGGTTTTGCGATTTCTGCGAAGTTTTGTATGAATTTCCGGTAATATGACACAAGACCTGTAAAGGACTTTACTTCTTTTGCTGATTTTGGGGTAGGCCAGTATTTTATGGTTGCAGTTTTTTCTTCACCTGGCATTATACCGTTCTCTGAATAGATATGCCCCAGGTAGCTCACTTTATCTCTGAAGAATTCTGATTTTGACACGTTAATTGTCATTCCGGCAATTTTTAATCTATTAAAGACCTCATGAAGATGGTTTTTGTGTGATTCAAGATCCTTCGAGTAAATAATAATGTCGTCTAAGTAGACCATTATAAAATTGAGACCAGTAAATATTTTGTTCATTGCCCTCTGGAAAGTGGATGGGGCTCCGCATAAACCAAATGGTAGGACTAAAAACTCGAATAGCCCTAGTTCGTGCCCCACTGTAAAAGCGGTCTTTTCGATATCTTCGGGTCTCAGTGGGATTTGCCAGTATCCCATCTTCAAGTCAATTTTACTAAAAATCTTATTTCCTTCCATTCTATCGCCAGTTTCAGAAGGAAGTGGTAGAGGATACGAGTCTTTTTTCGTTATTTTGTTTAGCTCTCGGTAGTCAACGCATAAGCGTATCTCGCCGTTCTTTTTTTTAGAGTAAACTGCAGGAGATGAGTATGGGCTCGAACTCGGTCTTATAATTCCTTCCTTTTGTAGTTTTTGGATTTGTTCGGTTACGGCATCTCGGTAGTGGAATGGGATTGGTCTAGGAGTTTGTTTGAACGGTTTATCGTGATTAAAGATAATTTTATGTTCTTCTGTATTTGATATTTTTATTGTATTTGAAAATAAATCTTTGAATTCTGGAATAAATTGTTTAAGAATTAGCGGTATCTCTGCTATTTTAGCTTCTTTTTTAAAAGGAATAAATTGATTTTCTTCGTAAGCTTCTGTTACATCATGTTCGCATAAATTAACATGGATATCTTTAGGTTCGGCGTGTACTGTAGAATTCTTTCGAAGCCAGTCAGATTCGTTAATAAAGTTTATTCCAAGGATGAGTTTCTTGGCCAGGCCTTTGACAACTTGTATGTAAATGCATACTGTAGAGTTCTTCCAACGAATGTTCGTTTTGAACTGGCCAACTACGACGAGCTTATTGCTCTGTGCGTCGCGAATTACGTATGGTGTGGAATATAAACGTAAGTCAGCAAAAAGGGATATATATATCATAGTTTATAATAGTTGTATTTGATCCGGTATCAATAGTCCCTTCTAATGTCTTCCCATCGATTTCGATTTCTTCGGTCAAAAGGTGATCTCTTTGTGGTGAGCAAACGGAAAATACGTTAACATTGTGTTGATTATTTTTCCTTGAAAGGCGGCAATTTCTTGCTAGATGTCCGTACTTAAGACAGTTGTAACACTGTCTAGTTTCTGTTTTCAGTGCACGGGCAATGTTGGTTTCTGAGTTTATAGCAAGTTTCTCTAGTTTTTCATTTAGTTTCTCGATTTGTCTAGACAATTGATCGATCTTAATAGTTTCTTTGATTTTTTGGCCTTCTTTCTTTTCTTGCCCAGCGATAGATAAGAATTTCGTGTCTTGAAGCTTATTGCACTTTTCTATAATTTGATCTAGTGTCAGACAATTATCGCTTATTTTAACGGCCATTTTTAAATCGCTCGGAAGTAATTCAACGAACTTCTCTACCACTAAGGTGGCAATTGTCGTGTCGTCAAATGATTGGTAGTTGGATTTGGCAACTTTTTGAAGTCGGGCAGCAAATCCAGAGTATGACTCACCATCGAATTTAATTATGTCACGCCAATGGGATTTTTTAATTGATTCGGATTCTTCAAAAACCTTTTGTAATTTTTCAACTATGGCGTCTAGGTTGTGTCCGGCTCTTTTTAGGTTCATAAAAACATTTAAAGCTTCTCCCTCTAAATAGAGGGGGAGCATTTTATGATGTTTTTCTGAAGTCCATTCGGATGCTTCGGCAATTACTTGAAATCGTTCGTGCCACTAAGAAAAATTCCCAGAAGAGAAAGGCTTAATTATTGCCAGATAATTAGATAAAGCCATGCTCTGCTACAATGTAGGAGTGATAACTAAAACTAATTAATAATCATTAATCATCGTCCAGTCTACATATATATTGCTTTATAGAAACTACGGAGAGTTAGATCGCTGAAAGCGTATAAGCTGAAATAATAAGCAAGCGTCTATTTTAATTAAAAACGTTGAAATTTTGTGATGAGGCACAAATTAAGGAGTTCTATTAATTTTCAATCCAATAAACTATTTAAAACATTAAAGTCGTTTTTTAGGGGGTTCCATGACATTTCTAGGATAATTTATTACAAATGAGAGTGTCGTAAATCGGGTTATCAGTTCTCATTTTATTTTAGATTGTAAGAAATCGTGAGTTTTTATTTTCTGCAACAAATTCTGAACAACAAAATTAAACCTAATTTTAGCCTTCTCAGCTCTATTCAAAAAATATTTACAAGTAACAAGCATCTTTTAAATTGTTAGTACGTGAAACCTCTAAATAAACAAATACAAAAATTCCCACGATACGCGCACGCGGCTAAAAATCTTTTGTATTAAAATTTAAAAATGCTCCCAAACTAGACTCCTAAATGAAAAGAATTTTTAAAATGCGGCGAAGAAAGATATCCCCTAGGACTATTTTGATTATCTCATTGTTTTTGATTCTGATATTCTGTCTTCATCGATTCAGACAAGAAATATTCTACCTCTATGACCCTTATGTTAGCACGAAATGCTCGGATAGCAATCTAACTACATTTTTCGACACTTATGTTGATAATGATATCACAACGAAGCCTACTGGCTACGTTGACAGCCGCGGATTTTCTGGTCATGCGTTCGAATGTCCCTTACATGCGAAAGATGATTTAAAGATGAATTGGGAAGGTAAAACTGGTCTTTGTTTAAGATTATGAAAAAATAGATGTTAATAGCTCAATTTTAGAAGGCGGTTCATACTCACCAGAAGGCTGTACCCCAAAAACTCGAGTAAATTAAAGTTATCACAAGGTTGCAATTATTGTCCCTTATCGCAACAGGCAAATACAACTAAAAATATTTACTCAGAATATTCATAAATTTTTAGTCAGTCAAAATATAAAATATACGTTATTCGTGGTGTTTCAAGTATCGATCAATAACTAACCCAGGATGACCATTACATATTTAATAGAGGAGCATTGTTTAATGCCGCTTTTATTGAAATATCGTCTATCGCCCAGTTTGACTGTCTCGTCCTCCACGATGTTGACACTTTTCAACGCACTTGCTCAACCGCTACGATTGTCCCGTATCTCCTCGTCATCATCGAATAGCTACGTCTGATGGCCGATATTAGTAAATTATAGGATAAAAATAGTGCTCCATACAAGTCATACACCGGTGGTGTTACATCAATTTCGCATCGCCATTTTTCAAGCGTAAATGGATTTTCCAATCTCTATTGGGGTTGGGGATTAGAAGATGACGACTTTTATATAAGGTGGATTAGTTGGAAATCACTCATAGACTTAAATCCAAGAATATTTATATGACGCGACCGTCAATATGTTTGGCTTCATATTTTACCATAACTGAGAACCACGTGGCTCAATATACATGGAGTCTTGGTAGGTATGTCAAATCGTTTAATCCAGATTTTTCGCATTTTTTTTCAAGGATATCCGAATGCCGTATGATGGTATCAACTCCATCGTCTATCGAAACAGTAAAACTGAAAAACATCCACTGTACACAGCAATTCATGTAGTCTTGGATTTTGAAAAAATGAGCCAAATGTATCACATATATGTCACTATTCCTCTCGTGATTCTCTACTTGTTCTCGCTACTATTATTCCATAAACTTTTTCTATTTTTGTTGTCAGCCCGACCTGGACATAGAATTTTGACAATAAATCCGCGCCATTTATCAAATCATAATTTTTGATCAAATTTAGATAGAAAAATTTGTAATCTATTTTAAATTTAGTCGTATTTTTTGAAATATTTCGTCACAGATTTTTCTATAATAACAATTTTCAACACGTATCATCGGTAATATTCGCAAAAATTCAAGTACCGCCGTGATTTTCCGCTTTCTTAATTTTTTAAATTGAGAGGCTATATATTAAACAGTTTCCTTGCGTCTTTACTGTAATTTTTACTTATGATTTACGACTGCAGTTTGCAAATATACAAGACTCTTAATGAATGAGCTGAATCACGCTAATTTTATTCTTTTTAAGAACATCTATACTCAGGATATATTGTAGTCTCGAAACAGTTGCTTACTGTACAAGAATGATGATTATTGAAATGTAAGTGACAAGCAATGGAATTATTACCGATTGAGGGGATTTTTCACGTTAAAATAAGGTGATACGTCTTTTTAGGTGAGGTTCTTAACTGCGGGAAAAAATTAAAATTTCTCATGATCGTCATTACCCTTACTACTATCATTAATACACCTTTTGTATTTCAATTTGGTCGATGAGGAAGTTCAATTTGGTCGATTTTCGCGCATGACAAAACATCGGAATTTCAATTTGGTCGTAAGGTAAATTCAATTTGGTCGAAATTTTATAATTAGTAAAAGACCTAAAAAATACCCACAAATCAAAAAATAATTAAGTTACAGGACTTTTTCGAAGCCGATAATAATTCAGAGCTTTTAAAGAAGCAAATTGCGCTTACGCTGTCCATAAGGGGAGAAAATTTAGGAATTGTTAAAAAAAGTGCAGGAAAATGGGATAAGCTGATTAGGGCGATAAAAGGGGCTAACAAGGTTTAAACATTATACAAATCATTAATTTTCTTAAAAATTACTTGCAAGAAACCATGCTAATTACTTTTAAACAGTTTAAAGAACTAATCTTCACAGTACTTTGACTAACGGTCTCTTAACATTTTATATCTAATACCTTTAATAAATTTAAATTCAGTTTTAAGTTGTTTCGAAAATAACACTTTTTTAAATATGCAAGTTGTGATTTAATATATTGTTTTCAAAAGATCCATCTGAATAGTAATGGTAATTGCTGAGAGTGAGATTTCTATTTAGTTCATTTGATGGTGTATGGATGAAAAAGGCTTATTTCAATCTTAATTTAAGAAATACTTTAGGCCGAGTCTTTCGCAGTCATAAAGCTACATCTGTGGTTCGTAATTTAATGTAATGTAACGTAAGCATTACGACCGCAATTAATTAAAATGAGCTAAAAATAAAGTGAATTTGCGCTTTTCTACAATTAAGAAGAGTTCTTATATTTCTTACACCGAGTACGCTCAAAGAAACGATCAAGAAGGCAAAAAATCAAACATCGATAAATGCGTTTCTTTTCTACGACCGATGTGAAAGTATAATTGCAAAAACTGTCATAATATAAATATTAAGATAAAAAACCGAGCCTTAAACCCTATAAATACAGTAGAAACTGATTCATCCCCAAGGGATTGTGATTGCGTAATAAGAGAGTCCTAGAGATTCAAACTTCTAAATTCACTCACAAATTACCTTTCGAATATTTATTTTTAAATTTAAAAAAAAATTAAATTCGTATATTTCGACCAAATTGAATTTACCCAACGACCAAATTGAAATTCCGATGTTATGCCATGCGCGAAAATCGACCAAATTGAACTTCCTCATCGACCAAATTGAAATACAAAAGGTGTAATTATATTTGTATTATATATCACTACTAAGGTATTATGACTACTGCTGTCTTGTGAAGCCAGTTTAACTACTTCAAAACTAAGAGCGTGTCGGATAAATTACTTGAATACCGATACGATACTAATTGAGACATGCTCGAGATGCAAGAAAAGAACAGAGGTTCATAGTTGATTGATAAGGCATGAGTTATTTCACCGAGCCACAAAATAAAAACCCGTAGTAAATAAAAATTTAAAATAGCTTCCTTAATAAGCTGTAAAATTGTATATCTCAGCCACAGAATCAATTATTTTTAACCAATTAGAGATTAACTTATTTGTCTCTGTGGGCTGATCAAATTTATCTATATAGTTTAAGTTATATGAGAAACAAAGTAACACAGTAGGCTGCAGATGTCTAATAAAAAGTAATGACTATTTTAGTAAAGTTTTTACGAGAGTTGCTGATGCTTGAATGAAGCTTATGTCTTTAGTAAGTAAAATTCGAAAAGGTAGCAAAGAATGACTCTTTTGATTTTGAAATTCATCTATTGCAGTTTTGAATTGTGAAATAGGGAAGCATTTAAAGGGAGGACGATAATAATTTCCTCCATTAATAAGTTTTAAAGTGTCTTTAATCATAGTGAAATATTCCGTTCCTAGTCTTAGAATTTTATGTGTACCTGAAACATTATTTCTTAGCCATTTGTTGACAAAAAATCCACAATATTTTATGTCTTTAAATATCAGTGACCCAATAGATGCCTCAATATTGCGTCTGTGGATTCCACCGTATGTAACAAGTGGACATCCCTCAGAAAGCAAACCTTCGACTACTTCGCAGTATATTCCACCAATACAATTCAATCCAAGTTTGACCTTTGCCCTGTCAAACCATTCGAATTTCTTAAGATCGTTTAAAATATCATTTGAGTCTACTTTATCGGGGTCGCATATATTTACAATTGCGTCGGCACCTAAATTTATGCAGATAATAAGAGATATAGAATATAAATAGACCAGAGAAATATCGCGCAGAGATGATAAATAAAATACCCATCAAACGAAGTTGTTCGCATGTTTCAGATTCCAGTGGCTGTCGAACGATGTTGACAGTTCGTATATTGGCGACTTTACATAGTTGGATAACTGATTGTCCTACGTGACTTGTCGCTCCATTTTGAACAACTATTGATCCGGAGTCAAGTTTCACAAAATCATGAAGCATTCGGTAAGCGGTGAAAACATTTACTCTTAACATAGAACAGGAGATAATGTCGACGGGACCGTCTAACTTGGTAACGTACTCTCTTGGTAAAGTCAAGTGAGTGCTCCACGTACCTAGTTTTAGTTGAGAATTATTACCAACATCATATGAATTAACAAGTACAATGTCATTTATGTTGAGATCAGTTACCTCGGATCCGGTGGCTATAACCCTGAAAACCCCTTCATTTCCAGCATTAAGAGGAAATTTTGCTGGTTCATTCCCGTAATACCCTCGAATTTTTAATAAATCCGCATAGTTTATAGGACTAGCTAGAATCTCCAATAAAACAGCATTATTCGAAAGCGTTGATGGCAAAGGGACAGTAAATTCTTGGGCACTAATTTTAGATATAGGATAAAAACCATATAACATCTAATGGTTTTCCAGATTTGTGTGCGACAAGACGTATTCCTGTATTAGACGGAGTTTCATTTAAATCTATCGTTGGCACGTCCATTTTAAGTAACGATATTGAAATTTAATATATTTCCCGCGCGTGCTCAACAGATTACAACCTGAATTACTTTTTCCTGCGTAACAGATAATAAAATGTAGATTTGATCTAGTAAAATCGAACACAGCAGTACTTAAAGTGATGATGATCATAATATTCAAGACTTATAATTATCCTAAAGTATTAAATTGTTATGACATAAAAATGAATTAAATCATAAATATATTCAATTTATCTGTCTTTCCTCATGAGGCCTCGCTGATTACTAGGAGGTAGAGATAATAAATGGTGGAAAAACTTTATTTGTAAATTAATAATTAAATGTCTGATATTTCTAGGTAAATCCGCAGTACTAATAAAAAACTTTAAGTTTATACACTCTTATTTGTATATTGCCATTATACAATAACTGGAGAACATTTATTTAAGGTTAGCCATAAGGATACGACCACTGTCACTTACAATGATGCTCTTGCTCATCAGGCATCAATTGAACACAGAAGGTACTATCAAAACCGGATAAGTTTAAAACACGCTCAAGCCAAGATAAGTGAAAAAAATTTTCTTGCCTGAGTGATATGCACTAATCTGATTTTGGTTTTACTTTGATTTTATAATATCAATTAGATTATGGACCAAGAATTAATTTTAATTTCACTTGTCAAAATTTTAAAAAGAATGCGCCGTGAAATAGGAAGGTATCCATTATTTATATTTTAAACAAATATATTTTGAATTAAATTCCAATTATAACACCATAATTTTAAAAAATCGCGTGCTAAAAGAGTTTAATCACATTTTTATTTAGATGTTATTTTTTCTTAATATACAATGAAAGTATAATCAAAGATTTTATGCTAAACTATCTTTTATGTGTAAAGATTAACAAATTAAATCAAAAATCCTATATTGGTCCTAGTATTCTCATTTCATGCTTGCAAAATATATTTTTTTAAATCATTTACTGGATGATTAACCCATTCAAATCTCACTCTGAACTATCACAAATACTTCCATCTTCTTTAGGAATAAGTCGATGTGATTAGGTGTCGGAGTGTAGTTAATTTTTAGTATATCATCCCCTAAAGACGCTATAGATGAAAGAATCTAACACTAATGGACTTGATTTGCTTCTTACCCGCTTAACCCTAGCGTTGCATGCAACCTCTGGGTGATCGATGTCGGAACAGCCTTCCACTTTCTGGACTTTTTAATAATAAATCAATGACTAGTTTTGTTTTCCTAACCGTCCTATCTTCCCAAAATAATTTATAGGTTATTTTATGGCAATTTTACCAGAATTTTTTTGGTTACGGCAAATTTATTATCGAATATTGACTTTATTCAGCAATTAACTAAATTGAATCTAAAAATTTTATATTCATGAGATTTAATGAAATTGTCCAAAATATTTTAATTATCTATTTTTTAAATAAAATTAAAACAAAAATAAAATTTTTATATATCTGCCGAACAAATAGAAAATATTTGTAGTTAGAGTTGACTGTTTTGACTTTCAGTCTGACTCATTACTGAACAAAAAATGCTTTAAATTTGTCAATCTTCTCGATCAATTATTTTTAGGAAGCTAAAGTAAATTTTTGTAATCCACTAAATTTAATTGATGAATGCAGCCATTATGATAAGCGTGATTGATTAATTGGCTTGCACAGAAAATCAAAGTCCACCGGCCAAAGTTGCTCGTGCTTCAAGCTAGGTAGGATGAATTTTCGCCTTATGGCACTTCCTGACAGTCAGACGCCTAGATCATCGGTAGTTATTCTTATTATTTATTATAAAAAATAAAAAAAATAGGAACTGAAAACTGGTCACGGCATTAATATTTGATCGATATTTACTAACATAGTCTTGACTTGAACGTCTAACACCTATAGACACATACGGTGGAGTTAGAAACTGTTTGAGGAATCCTAAGCACTTGATAAGTGTTTTCTCATCCCAATAAAAATACTTGGCTTGCAGACTTTACATACAGCCCCTTATGTAGTTTTCATAAAAATATCTTCTGTAGGTTATTTTTGAATATTTATAAGCCTAGAGGAAATAAATTTTATTTATAAGTTCGGTTACATTTACTTAAATCTTTATTGTATTTCTAAACATTTAAGTAATTTTATTAATGAGATCTAACGAATAATTAAAAAAACTTCAGTAAATTACTAATTTAAAAAATACGAAATTATGGTAATTTGATTAAAAATGTCAGAAGTAAAATTTACTTTAATAAATTGTGCAGGATAAATAGAATATATATTAAAATCATTCATGCATTACTTTAAAAAATATTTTTTATTTTTAACTATTTTTAATTATAAACTAATCAGATAATGACTATTTTAGGCTGTAAATTAGTAATGCGGGGGCA